>CATIWO010343820.1:0-17618 GCA_949673435.1 Macaranga tanarius | reverse complement strand
CCGTGCACTAAATGTCCCTTTATTACAAGAACCCGATATTGGCTAGAGTCAAGGTTTAGTCAAACTCTAATCGCCTCAATCATATGACCTTATCTTAAGTTCAATTCTTGATAAAACACGACTACTACTAGAAACTCTTTTCTAGTACCGAAACTCTTTTCGGGTGAGTCGAGTTTGACCTGGCCATGTACTTATTCATTAAGAATAACTTAGATAGCATAGGATCTTATCTCGGGTCACTCCAGGTAATAAATTCCATCTTAGCCGATCACTCATCCTTACATATAACCAACTAGAGCCACCACACACCATATACATGGCTAGCACAGGTATGTAAGCGGTAATAAACTCTAATCAACCATATGTGGATGACCGTGTCGCCTTAGGTCAAAGAACTATATGCACAATTATGTCCTAGATTGTGATTATTGGCTAGAGTCAATGTTTAGTCAAACTCTAATTGCCTCAATCATATAACCTCATCTTAAGTTCAATTCTTGATAAAACACGACTACTACTAGAAACTCTTTTCTAGCATCGAAACTCTTTTTGGATAAGTCGAGTTTGACCTGGTCAGGTACTTATTCATCAAGAATAACTTAGATAGCATAGGATCTTATCCTGGTTCACTTCAAGTAATGAATTCCATCTTGGCCGATCACTCATCCCTACATATAACGAACTAAAGCCACCACATGCCATATACCCATACATGGCTAGCACAGGTATATAAGCGGTAGCAAACTCTAATCAATCATATATGGATGACAGTGTCACCTCAGGTCTAAGGACCATATGCACAATTATGTCCAAGACTGTAATTGTTGACTAAAGTGAATTCCCAAGTAATCACAAATCTTGTGTCACTGTTCGATCCACTCATCACATGAGTATCCACATATCTATTCTGATATCTCATATCAAGTAGTATGAGACTCACTACATCCCACTATCAGTATTACATACCGATCAAGGAAAATAGACAGAGGTGATAGTCTAATGATTAATACTACCTATATATTAATCCACCAACTATGAACATTTATAGTATATGTACTAAATGAGTTTGTCACTCATATTATTAATTTTTAATTTTAATTAATATTTTATTAATTATTATTATTAAATTAATTATTATTATTTTAAATTAATTAGTATTAATTATTATTATTAAAATTATTAATTATTATTATATTATTAATTATTATTAACAAATTATTATTAAATTATTAAATTAATATTAAATTAATTAATATTTTAAATTATTAAATTTTTGTTAAATTAAATTTATTAAATATTATTTTATTAAATTTATATTATTTTTATTAAATTTATATTAATAAATATAAAATCAAATTAGAAAAAAATTAGAAATCTAATCTATATTAATCTATATAATATTAATATATAATAGTATAATATTAATATAATTTTTAATATAATATAATTTTAATATAATAAAATATATAATATTATATATATTAAATTTAAATTACTTTAAATTATTAAAATATTAAATTTAAATTCAAATTTTAAAATTCAAAAAAAATCAATTCAAATCCCCCTGCAACCGCCATTATTAGACAAGACAGGGTAGTTGAAATGCCAATCGACTCATGTTCATGCCTAGAAACCCGCACCACTATCATCCTGGAACGACATCCCGTAGAAGAGAATCTGTGCATTCTCCCCCCACTCTATTGATCCATGAATACCTCGGGCCGGTTTACCCGAAGGGATTCCCACTCGGGAATGTTCCTATGACCTTCTCACTCGATCTTAGGACTAAGAGGGGGGACTACTGATGATACATAAAAATACTTGACTAATCAAAGAACGCCGCGTGAAGAGTTTGACCTGCCAGGTCATCTATTGGGACCCACTTCGGTCAAATCGAGTAGTCAACCGGTCTTTGCGGACATTTTCCTCACAGGAGAATCAATCTAAGCTACCAGGCGAATTCCTCACAGGAAACCAACAGCCTGTCCCCTCTCCTGCAGCACCTTAAATGCGGCAGTCGCACGTCGCTATCATCCTGACACCACCAACCCGCTGAATATCCAGCACCCGAGACTCATGCCAAAATCATTGTGGTTCCATAGACAGGTGGCCTCTATTCTCACCATCAAGTACAATTCTAATGATAAATAGTTGGTAGCCATAATGGTAATCCATATACAAAAGGAGAAGATCATCCCTCGAGGAAGGGGACTCTCTCTCTTTCTTCTCCTTCTTTTTCTTTTCTTCTTTCTTCTTCCTCAAGCATATGTATTTCTAGGAACATACATTTTCCAGAAATAGCTTCATCTTCTCTTTTCTTTACATATCACACTTTTCTTATCATCTCTAGTGCTGAACATCTGAGGATCACTCTAACATGATCGTTGGAGGGGCCTCGGGACAAGCCGGGCCCTGTAGTTGTTATCTTTTTAGCGTGTGCAGGTGATTTACTGAGCTGGACCAGAGAAGATAAGAGACCCACATCATTGTGGTTCTGCATCTTCATAATCATTGTGGTAGAAGTTTATCACCATATCAAGTGGAGTTGTTGGTAACAGCGAGCAAAACTCCAACTCTGTTGTTACGTGTTCTACGTACCCAAAATTATATATATAACTTTCTAAGTGCTTGTTTACCGTTGAATGTATAGGCGTTGCACTGCCAGAATTGAGACATCAACATCCTCATTTCTAGCATATAATTTCCACGACAACTGTCCGCATAAATCATCTCTAGCAGTTTCAATTTTATTTACTTTCTTCACCTCTTTCTTTGGGTAGAGTCCACCTCTGTTGTTAAGTGAAGTAAATGGTTGTTAGAAAAAGTAAGACCCTGAAAAGAGCTAAAGATAAAGGCAAAAGTAGAGTTTTTAGTTTTATTTTTTTTAATTATAATCTTGTTTGTAGGTGTTTGGTATTATATTTTCATACTCACTGTAGAAAGTTCTAAACTTGAGCTTTTTAGCGGGTTAAATATACCGGTGGTCACTAAACTTTGTAATTATTTCATTTTAGGTACTGAACTTTAATTTGGTTCATAGAGATAACTCAACTTTAACTTTATTTTATTCGGTAGTCACCTGATGCCGGAAGCCGAATATTCTTAGAATATTCTGAGAATTTGGTGACTGAAATGAAATCAATTAAAGTTTAGTACCCAAAATGAAACAAGTGAAAAGTTTGATGACCACCAATATATTTAACAACCAGAATATTCTCAGAATATTCAACTTCCGGCACCGAGTGACCACCGAATAAAATAAAATTAAAGTTGGGTTACCTCTATGAACCAAATTAAAGTTCAGTTTCCAAAATAAAACAAGTGTAAAGTTTAGTGGTCACCGATATATTTAACCCGGCTTTTTAGCCATGTCCATCAAAGGATTGAACACAGGTCCCCCAGTAAATAGCCAATTGCCACCCATCTCCACTGTATGTCCACTAAATTGTGTTTTCTTAAGGCGCCCACCAATCCTAAGAGTTGCTTCTAGTATAAATATATGATCCCAGCTTCACTTTAGTGTCTTCGTTGCTGCAATTCCTGAAAAAATATACATCCAAAATGACCCACTAAAATTAAAATATAACACTCCAAATATAGATACATATATCTCAATATAAAGTACCACCATTATGTATGTGCCTATACATGTTAGACAAAAAATAAAAGCCACATAAGATTATCTTATATTTGGATTTTTAGCAAATAATCGCCGCTAATGGGTTTAATTCTTATAAATTATTGTTTCAAAGCCCAAAGGGAGATAAATAAGCAAGAGAAAAAATAGGCGGTTTACACCTCACTTTGAAAGGCGATTTTCTTCATCTTCTTCTTTCCTACTTTTTGGTGTCTTCTGTATTTACCAGTTTAGGTACGTCTTCCTCTTCTCCCCTCTCTGTACTTTTAATTTCTCTCTATTTTCACCATGAGTCGCGGGCTTGAACTGCCCCAGTTTGTTTCTACCGCCACCATTAGACACTTTCTGTGGGCATCAGGGAACAGAAACTACCTCAAAGAGGAGATTTCCATTAGAGCTTCAATGAAGGACGAGAGGTTGTGCGTTCCAGAGGGTTCCTCTAACATAGTGAATGCTCAAAGGGACGAAAAAGATATAGTCTTCTTCACTAAACAGGTCGAGTTTGGCTTAGACCTGCCCCCTTCTCCCTTTAACATAAAAATTTTTCAATTTTATCGTAAGTGCCCCGGATTCATCACACCTCATGGTATCCTTCTGATTTCCTCTTTTCCTATCTTGTGCGAAAAGTTGGGGGTTATCCCGATTATGAATTTATTTAGGGTGTTTTTTTATGTTAAAAAAATCCCTAGTGGATTTTATACAGTCCACAGTCGTCAGGTTTTGGTATTTTTAGGAATATCCATGATGTGGATAAGTCATGGAGGTTTAAGTTTTTAATAGCTAGGTTAAAGGAGAATGGGCCTTTGTCAGAGTGGGGTTTTGAGACTAGCCTTAGGGAATTGCTTGAGGATACAAAAAGGGCTCCCGAGTTAAGTGATGAGAAAAATATTATAGGGGAAGGTAAAGTTTTTTATGTTCAGAGGGTTTTGGCTAGGTATCCTCTGAGTGATTCAGGTAGGTTCATTATTTACTCTGCTTCTAATTGACCGTTTTTGTTGCTACTATTGTTTATATATTTATGAATGGTTTTTGCAGTTGTGCAAGAAAATATGAGTTTCTCAAGACCAGCGAAGTTCTCCTTGTCCTCTGAGGAAGTTGCCCGCTGGCCAGATAACGTAGCCAACAAGCTGTAGGGATCCCCAAAGAGGTTTCAGGGAAAAGATCTGAGGTTTCCTCAGTTTCCAAGAAGCCAGCCTCTTACTCAGGGGTGATGACGAAGGGAAAGGCTACTGGGATAGCGATTAAAGAGGTACCATCAGAACAACCCAAGGAGGTAAAAATCAGGGCCCTCACTCATGGCAGTAAAGGAAAAGGAAAAAGGGTGGCTCTGGGGAGAACCGGGGAGGTCATCAGTTCTGATTCTGAGGAGGAGGCAGAGGAATGTCTGAAAAGTAAGAAAAGGGTAGTTGGATTAGCCCCCCAAATAGCTATGGAGAGCTTAAGTAAGATGACCACAGTAATCACCAGGGAAAAACAACCCGAGGTGGACCTATCTGCTGCCTCTCTAGCCGATCTTCATCCTGATACTCCTGTGCAGGAGGTTGCCTCTTCCTTGATCAGGAGGTACCTGGGTGTCAGGTTTTCCATACAGGGTTCTGCTCTTTCAGGGCTCCTCCGCTCTCTTTACATTAGTTCAGAGGAACATTCCCTGTACCTCAATAAGAGTACTTCATTTCTGAGGAATCAGGATATCCGAAATGCTCAGCAGGTATATTTATGTTATGATACAGGAATCTTCTTTGTTTCCCTTCTTCTTTTTCTTCTCTTATGCTGTGCTTATATTATTTGTGAAGCTGTACGGTACTTTGTACGAACAAAAGTTCCAAGCTCGGTCCCTTCAGAAAGAGGTCGACAAGCTGTCAAAGGAAAATGACCGAATGAAGAAGGAAGCAGGGAGTCTCAAGGATGACTTTGATAAGGCTATATTGCAGCTTCACTTAGCGGAGGATGTCAGTTCAACCCTTGAGGCTGCAAAGGCTTGCTTTCAGGCGTTAAATGCTAAGTTGAGGCAGGAAATCATCATACTGAAGAAGGAGTTATCCGAGAAAGAGTCTCAAAAGGAGAATGCGATTAAACACACAATACAAGATTTTAAAAGCTCTGAGGAATATGTCCATGAGTTGACTCTCAAGGCTGCTGACTTCTATTCGGATGGATGGTATGCCTTCCTAGGCCTGGCCCGAAAGGAGTTTCCTGATCAAGACTTTACTTATTTCAATGTAGTGGGGGGGATTTAGCAAGTCGTGTAGTAGGGGATGCCCCTGATCAGGCTAAAGTAACTCCTAGCACTCCTCCTGTCGTAGTGATAGGTGGTGATCTCGAAGAAGTTCCCGATTTTGTAGAGGAAATAGGGAGAAAACCTGGAGTACCTGGTGGACTCGAGGAGAAGGAGGAGGGTCCCTCCAAGCTTGTTCTCGAGGGCGCTGAAGATTAGACTGATTCTGCTGCTGGGGGAAAAGCCTGACTGGCTTTCCTCATGTTTAAAACTCCAGTGTCTTCGACCAATGCCTACCATTTTTAAAGCGTTGGATTCAGTAGAAATGCAAAACAATCTAACTGTTATGCTTACTCTTTTGGTTCGGCGTGTAATGTTTGAACAATGTATTGCACTTGTGTTTTATTATTTACTTTTATTTGGGTTAAAACTTTTTCCCAATTTATGGGGAAGGCGTGCGCCAGATATTTATTTGAATGGTTTTTCCCGACTCGTAGGGAAGGCATGTGCCAAATATTAATTTAAATAATTTTTCCTGACTCATAGGGAAGGCATGTGCCAAATATTTATTTAAATAGTTCCTGCGCAGATTCTCCATGGGGAAATATGGTTTGGTTGTGTTCGCCTTTTTCTTTAGGCGTAAGCGGGTCGAATGCATTCTGTTATGGGGCACTTCACCTCTAGAAGTGTTCCCTCAGTGTCGAGGGAAAGTGATAAATAGTGACATTGGATGTCTCCCCTTCCGGTCAACTTATTTTTCTCTTTTTTTTTGAAAGGTTTATTCTTGGGGGGAATGTTCCCCTAAGGTATTCCTGTCAGGAATAATTACGAAAGAGACACCCATATAGGCACAAAAAGTAGCAGAGGAATGAATCCACGTCTTATGAGGGTGGTTCCCCTTAGTTGAATATGAAACATAAACTAACATAAGTGATTGATAAAGTAGAGATGGATGCTTTTTACAATATTTCAAAAATAAAAGGACCCCAGAGGGCTAATTCATACAAAAGAGAGTGGACAATCTCAAGAGACCGGGGATTCCCCTTACTAGTAATATTTCTTCAAGTGTTGAGAATTCCATGTGTGGGGGAGTAAGTTCCCCTCTACATCGGCCAAATGGTAAGTGCCTTGTCTGATCATCTTCATTATTTTATACGGGCCATCCCATGTGGGGGACAATTTTCCCTGCCCTTCTTTCCGGACCGTGGTGCTCAAATGCCAGAGTACCCAATCTCCTACTTTCAAGGGTCTAGGCTTAATTTTAGCGTCAAAATAACTATATGCTCTTCTCTGCTGAGCTGCAATTCTGATCGAAGCTTCTTCTCTCAGTCCTTCGAGTAAGTCTAGGTTGATCTTCAACTCTTCTTTATTTTTACCTGACTCGTAGCATTGTACTCTTTGCGTTGGCATTCCCATCTCCACAGAGATTACAGCTTCAGTTCTATATGTTAAAGAGAAAGGGGTTTCTCCTGTGGGGATCCTTAGAGTGGTTCTGTAAGCCCACAGGATGCTGGGTAATTCTTCTACCTAATTGCCTTTGACATCTTTCACCCATTTCCTCAAACCTTGCAAGATCGACCGGTTTGAGACTTCGGCTTGTCTGTTGGTCTGGGGGTGTGAGACAGAACTAAACCGATGGTCAATTTTCAATCCTTCAGTGAAGTTTTTAAATTTGTCACAATCAAATTGCTTGCCATTGTCTGATATAAGTATCCTGGGTACCCCAAACCTGTAAACCACACTTTTTTAGATGAAATTGACAGCCTTTTGAGTAGTGATTGTGGCTAAAGCTTCGGCTTCAATCCATTTAATGAAATAGTCCACTGCTAGGATGATGAAATGTCTCTGTCCTGGGGCCATAGGGAAAGGACCTAGGATATCTATTCCCCACTGTGCAAAAGGCTATGGGACAGGAATAGAGCTCTGGGGGTATGTTGAGATATGGATGGAATTGGCGAATCTCTGGCAAGTATCACATTTCTGCATAAAGTTCGAGGCATTTTTAGTGATCGTAGGCCAAAAATATCCCTGCCGGATGATTTTACTGGCCAAAGCGCTTCCATCAATATGGGTGCCGCATACTCCTTGATGTACTTCTTTTAAAGCATACTCTGCTTCTTCTAGAGATAAACACCGAAGGAGTGGCATATGATAACCCCTCTTATAAAGCTTGCTGTTTTGGATGCTCTGAGAGAGAGTTTAAGGGCCTCCTTTCTGTCCGATGGCAATTCTCCATCTTTCAAATACTTCATCATAGGATCCATCCAATAGGATGTGTCCTGACAGGTGTAAATCTGTATGGAGCAGGTTTCTCTGGCTATAGATATGCTAGGGGTAGGCAGTACTTCCACACAGGTGTCACCTGACAGGTATTCCCTTGTGGCTGTAGCTATTTTACTGAGTAAGTCTGCTTGAGAATTCTCCTCTCGGGAGATTTGTACAATCTGTATAGGAATTTATTTTTGCTTAAATCTTTCTAAGATATCCTTAACCCGCTGTAAGTATAGAGCCATAACTTTATCTTTTGCCTCGAATGTCCCCGTGATTTGGTTTACTACGAGCTGAGAATTACTATGTACCTTTAAGTCTGAGACATACTCCCTGATGTACTTCTTTTAGAGCCATAACTTTATCTTTTAAAGCATACTCTGCTCGGCCAATCCAAGGCCACTGATGATAGCCTCATACTCCGATGTATTGTTTGAGATAGGAAAAGTAAATTTAAGTGCATGTTTGACCAAGAAACCAGCTGGTCCCTTCAGGACCACACCCGCTCCTCCACCCACTGAGCAGGTTGAACCATCCACGTATAGATCCTACTCATAAACATTTTCTGTGCTAGAGCTCGTCGAAGAGTCTGAGGGCTTTTGCTTTGGACTTTCATCTGTGGCCCTTTTCTCAACTTTATTGAAACTACACTCTGTAATGAAATCTACTAAGGCTTGTGCCTTGATGGCTTTTTAAGGTTCATATTTGAGTCCGTAGCCTCCTATCTCGATGGACTATATTGTCATCCTCCCTACCATGGATGGTCGGTGTAGAGCTTGCCTGAGGGGAATGTCTGTTCGAACAATACCCTGATGCCCCAAGAGGTATATAGAGAATTTCCTCACATCCACTAATAGAGAAAATGCCAGCTTTTCCATAGGAGAATACCTGAGCTCAGAACCCCGTAAGACTCTGCTCATATAGTATACAGGTTTTTGAACCTTATCTTCTTCCCTCACTAAAATAGCGCTGAGTGCGCAGTTAGACGCTGACAGGTAAATGTATAAGTTTTCCCCTGGGATAGGGTGACTTAGAACTTGGGGAGACTGGAGATATTCTTTTAAGTCGGTAAAAGCTTTCTCGCATTCGTCTGTCTATTTAAAGGAAGAAACTTTCCGTAGCTTTTTGAAGAAAGGCAAACATCTCTCTGCAGACTTGGAGATGAACCTGTGCAAGGCCACTATCCTTCCTGTGAGCCTCTGAACATCCTTAACACTAGTCGGGGATGGCATGTCTAGGATAGCTCTGACCTTTTCAGGATTGGGCTCGATTCCCTTGTTACTTACCATATACCCCAGGAACTTTCTGCCTCTTATGAAGAATCAGCACTTTTCCGGATTTAACTTCATCCTGTACTAACTTAGCACCCCAAAAATTTCTCTCAGGTCCTCTAAGTGTTGCTCGAATGTCTTACTCTTCACAATCATGTCATCTACATATGCTTCAAGGTTCCTCCCCAACTGAGCTTTAAAAATCTTGTTGACTAAGCGCTGGTATGTGGCTCCAGCATTCTTCAAGCCGAAAGGCATGGCTTTGTAGTAATAAATTCTCTTTTCAGTTATTAAGGCAGTTTTCTCTTTATCTTCTGGATCTATTTGAATTTTATGGTAACCTGACAGGGCATTCAGTGAGGTTAAATATTTATAACCTGCTGTGGCATCTACTAATTTATCAATAGAAGGTAGGGGAAATAATCTTTAGGGCAGGCCTTGTTCAGATCGATGAAATCCACACAAAGTCTTCACTTTCCTATCTGTTTCTTCACTAACACCACATTTTCTAACCAGGTGGGATAATCAATTTCTCTCACAAAGCCAGCTTCTATTAACTTATCCACTTCTCGATCTATAGCCTCTTACCTCTGTGGGGGAAAACATCTCTTCTTCTGTTGGACCGGTTTGGTATCTGACCCCATGTTAAGTTTGTGGGTCATTACACTATGAGGTATTTCTGGAAGATCTGAAGGGCTGAAAGTGAAATCTGCGCTGTGCTCCTCAAGAAATTCCCTGACAATGGATTTTTATTCAGCCATCAGAAGAGCATTTATGTGAGTGCACCTGTTGGGGTGATCGGGAGAAACTGACATTGGCTCTAACTCTTTGATAGGCTCAGTCATTTGCTCAACTTCATTAATTCTGATCTCTATGGGCTCTGCTAATAGGACCTCTTCTGTATTCGCCAACCCCAGAGATATGGAGTGATAATACTTTGCCTCAAATTGTCTTCCTCGAATAGTAATTGGGCCATTATCAGAAGGCATTTTCATACACAAATACTTGATACAGATGATCACACAGAATTCATAGAGTATAGGTTTCCCGATGATTGCATTATAGACAGTTGATACTTCAGCAATAATAAATTCGGCCATCATGGTTCTTCCCCTTGTGACTTGAACTCTGACGTTGGTTTCTCCGAGGGTGATAGGGAGAATAATCTTCCCTGCTACCTGAATGGGAATATCTCCTAACCCTTTCAGCTTAAAGTACACCGGCATCAGGTGATCCTTCCGAACACTCATTTTCTATAGTACATGAAGGGGGAGGAGGTTGACTGAGCTTCCATCGTCCACCAACACCCTTTCCACTTTAAAGTTATTTATTATGGCCATCACTACTATCATATCTGTGTGAGGGGTTATCACTCATATCCCATCTTCGGGGCCGAAAGTAATTAGACATGTGCACAGGCGATCTTCCTTTCTCATTTTGGACTTGTGCCCCTTAGGTTTGGTCCTGTACAATTGCGTGTGTTAGTTTTTCCCAGTGATGCAGTGAATTATTCCTTCAGATCCCTTATTCGCAGGAAGTGTAGGCTGTTTATCTCTCGAGGGTCTGGAAGAAGTACCCTCTTCTGTCCCCAGAGGTCTAAAGGGTCCGTCATCTTTCCTCACAAAGCTTCTCAGGTGCCCCTCTTTTATAAGTCTTTCTATTTCCAGCATCAACTGGTGACATTCATTGGTATTATATTATGCGGATCGATGGAAATGACAATATCGGCTCTAGTCTCAATTTTTAGGATTTGAGGGTATATCTTTCGGCCATCTGACCTACTCCCTGTCCCTAATGGCCATCAGAACTTCCTGATGAGTAGTGCTAAGGGGAGTCATGTATCCCTCCCTAGGGGGATTAAGGAGTTTCCCGGAGGACCTCGATGGAGGCCTTGAGTGGGGTGGATTATAGCTTCTTCTGGCCCTCTTGGGAGGAGAGGAGTCATCAAAATCCTCTTTGCTCTTGGGTGCAAACCTACTAGTGCGGTATGCATCATCTTGGCAGATGTACTTCTCTACCCTATCCATTAAAGAAATTATGTCGGTAGGTCTGTTCTTTGACAAAGAACTAAAAAATGGGGGGTTGTTTGTGCCCCTCATGATGGCTTCAACGACCCTGGAATGTTCCAGGTTTGGTATCTTTAAGGCTTCCATGTTAAACCTGGCCACATAGTCTCTCAGGCTTTCTCCTCTGTTCTGGATAATTATTTTCAAGTATGAAGTTTCCCTCTGAGCAGGAATACTAGAGATAAACCTGCTGATGAAGTGCTTGGTAAAATCAGAAAAGGAGCGAATACTTCCAGGAACCAAATTGTTGAACCAGGTTTGAGCTGCTCCCATGAGAGTTGTGGGGAATATTTTGCATAGAATGGCATCCGAGTGGGTATAAAATTCCATAATTGTTTCAAACTTTTGGATATGATCTCTGGGACTTGTTGACCCATCGTAGGTAGGCAATATTGGTAACTTGAACTTTGAGGGGATGGGCTCTTTCTAGATCTCCTCTGAGAAAGGTGAATGTGCATTGACTATTTGGCTGGACAGTTTATCTCTATCTGTCTTCCGTTCCCTCCACTCGAGGAATTCCTTAAAATCTCTTTCCAACCTACTAGAACGGGATAGGGAATAAGGCGTGCCTCCTTTTTTCCTGCTTCAGCTCGTGGTGAATTCTGAGAGGGATTCCGGTGCAAGTCTTCCCCTGTGAACTCTTGAATGCCTCTGTTCATGAGAGCGGGACTGTATTCTACTTCGCCCCCTCTCCACTCGGGGTTCAGTGACTCTTTGGCCATGTACTCGCTCTCCTCCCCTGGATTCTCCAGGTCTACGCGCCAAACTGCTCAACTTCGGACGATAACTATCCACATCCCCTAGAGGCGGTGGGAATGACAAGTTCCTGGGATCAGTCTCATCAGTTTCTTTATCATCACGCAAAGGTAACCTCCTTCTCACCATATGAAGTTCCCCAACTTTGGCCTTTCCTTTTTCTTGCCTTCTCTGTGTGTCCGCAATGTGGTCCACCTTGTCCATCAGATCTTTCAAAAATCCAGCATCCACCTCTACAAGATGATGAGCTCTGGGGCTCGAGGCTGAAACTCTCCTGACTTCCCTGCTTTCTTGTGGCTCTTCTCTCATCCGAGTGGAGATGTTAGACTCAACCATATTTTTTAGATTAGACCAGTGGCAAAATGAGCCATACCTACACCGTGTAGCCCGTTCTCGGCCCTAGTTATCTAAAATAATAAAATGTGTAAACTGATTACTAACTCAAAATAGTTTCATCTCCCCACAGACGGTGCCATTTGATGTGGATCTCTTATCTTCTCTGGTCCAACTCAGTAAATCACCTGCACACACCAAAAAGAGAACAACTACAAGGCCCGGGTCATCTAGAGGCCCCTCCGATGATCAAGTTAGAGTGATCCTCAGATGTTCAGCACTAGAGATGATAAGGAAAGTGTGATATATAATGAAGAGAGAAGATGAAGCTATTTCTGGAAAATGTATGTTCCTGTAAATACATATGCTTGAGGAAGAAGAAAGAAGAAAAGAAAAAGAAGAAGAAGAAAGAGAGAGAGTCCCCTTCCTCGAGGGATGATCTTCTCCTTTTGTATATGGCTTACCATTATGGCTACCAACTCTTCATTATTAGAATTGTACTTGATGGTGAGAATAGAGGCCACCTGTCTATGGAACCACAGTGATTTTGGCAGGAGTCTCGGGTGCTGGATATTCAGCGGGTTGGTGGTGTCAGGATGATAGCGACGTGCGATTGCCACATTTAAGGTGCTGCAGGAGAGGGGACAGGCTGTTGGTTTCCTGTGAGGAATTTGCCTGGTAGCTTAGATTGATTCTCCTATGAGGAAAATGTCCGCATAGACCGGTTGACTAGTCGATTTGACCGAAGTGGGTCCCAATAGATGACCTGACAGGTCAAACTCTTCACGTGGCGTTCTTTGATTGGTCAAATATTTTTATGTATCATCACACAAAACGTTACAAGTTTAAAGCACACAAATCCCAGAAATGAGTTGGCAAACCATGGTGAAGATTCATATTTCTGTCGCTGATCCTAGAGGATTTGAGATTTTAGTTCAGTATCTTGCTAAGCAGTTTCTTTCTTCTTTGACAAGTGATCCCAGGCTTAAGCTAAACAAGGTGATTCTTAATAATTATAACAACAAATACTTAACAAGATTATATATGTTTTTTGTATGATTCTTTTGTGGGCTCGAACTCGTAACTTCATAGATTCAACATAGTGTTATAGTTTCTCTCCTGAATTTTAGGTAGTTAGAGACATAACCTACTCAAAGAGTGGAGTTACGATAAAAACTGAAGATGGTTCCACCTACAAATCCAAGTATATTATGTTCCCTCAGCCTTGGTGTCCTCCAGAGTGAGCTTATTGAGTTCCAACCTACATTACCTGTAAGCTCATTTCTTACTGAATTAGTTTCCTTTCTCGCTCTGCTAGACCTAATGATCGTATTTTCTTCTGAATCTTGGGAATTGTCAGCTATGGAAAAGAATTGCTATATCTAATTTTAGCATGACTGTATATACCAAGATCTTGCTGACGTTCCCCTACGCCTTCTGGCCTACTCGACATGGTACTCAATTCTTCCTCTACACCCATCACTACAACAAATTATTGAATTTGTGATAATTAATATTGTCACAAAAATGTTTAAAATTGTCACTAATATATTTTTATTATAATAAAAAAATTATCACATATACCTGTGTAGCTAAAAGTGTACATCAATTGTGATAATATAAAATTAACAAGAATAATAATCAATTTGTGACAACAAAATTATTATCACATATATTAACTTTAGTGACAATTAATATTGTAACATTAAAAAATAATTATCATAAAAAATACAATATTGTCACAAATTATATAACATCTATAGTCCTTTCTCATGACAACTTATTTTATTATCACAAAAACTATTAATGGTGGCAATATATATTGTCATGTACTGTAGACTTTGTTGTCTCTATTGTATTAGTGACAATTTTCAATTATCACATAAATAATTTATCGTCACATATATCAAATATAGTGATAAAAATTTATTGTCACTATAGAAAATTTATTGTCACGAATTTTGACTACAAAAAAATATAATTCGTTACAAGAAAAATTGACACAAAATCTCTTAATCAATAATAATAAAAAGTGACAAAAAAAAATAATGTTGCATAAATATAAATAATAGAAAGAGAAACTCAAACTCCATAAATTTTATTTATTCAATAAATAGATATATTAAATGCTCAGCCTTAAAGTTATTAAACTTAAATTTTGATACGTGTCCCTTCTTATAATTGAGTATTCTCTTATTTTGGCTAATGTGTTCAATTCTAAAAATTTCTAATATTTTTTTGAAAAAAATTTAACCACAACAAAATTCTATTATATTCATACTAAAACATTATTATACATATGTCAATAGTAACCCATTAATATTCAAATTTGTATTTTTCTACTTTAAATCACCGAAGCTTAACCTAAAATACTATTATATATACACTATTGATTATTTTTACAAGGCAGATCGTTGATTAGTTTTGTTATTGTAGAAAACCAGCTGCTAGTTGAGATTTTTGTGGCCAGGGATACTGGAAAGAATTATATAAAAAGAGTTATAAATTTCAGTCTAATCCTTACGAGTTTATAATATATGAATCACGGTACATTCAAATTTTTTTTTTTTTTTGCACTCATGCATTGCATATAAATACAAGAATAATGCATTGTTGTGATTGAAGTTTTATTTTTCTTTTGAGTATTTGAAGTTTTATATAGTAACTTTAGTTAAGGTAAAAAATAAAGGGAAAAAACCATCTTAAGGTCCCTAAATTTTTTGATTTTCGCTCCGTTAGTCCCTAATAAAAATGTGCCCTTAATTAAATCCTTGAACTTTTATTTTTGTAACTTTGGCATCCTTATAATGACTATTTGAAACGTGTAGTTTCAAATGCCGTTAAATGTAAATATTTCACTTGAGGAAAAATTATCTTAAGGTCCATGAACTTTTTAATTTTCGCTCCGTTAGTCCCTAATAAAAATGTGCCCTTAATTGAGTCCCTGAACTTCTATTTTTATAACTTTGGCATCCTTATGTTAACGTCTGTCTAAATTAAATAGAATTTTCATTAAAAAATCTTCCACCTTCAAATGAAATTATATATTAATATCAATTAATTATGGATATTTTTTTATCAAATTCAAATCTCATAATTTTTTATTCTTTTTCTTTTACTTTTCTTTTTTCTTTTTTTTTATTACATTCCAAATAATAAATAAAGTTCTAGTTGTTTTAAAATGACAACATCATTGAAATTTTACTAATTATTTATTAAAAATTGGATAATGTGATAATTTAATGATCATAAAAAAAATTTTAATTATTTAATGCACAATTAAAAGAAACCATCTTAAGCTAGTTATTTAATATATAATTTAATTCAAATGAAAAAAAATAAACTTAATTAGAATTAAAAAAAGAAATATAAAAATATACGAAACTCAATTATAATAAGAAAAAATGAAGTTTGAAACCAATATGGAAAGAATGAATAGAAAATTTAATTGAAATAAATATTAAATATAAAAAATATGATATTCAATTATAATAAGAAATTATGAGTGTACACACAAATTTCTTGTATAAAAAATCACACAAGTAAATTTAGGAACAAATTGAAAATATTTTATTGGTCCCTAAATAAATTATTTAATAAACTAAAAATATTTTATTGGTCTAAAAATAATTTATGAAAATTTACATGTCTACAATGAGATTTGAATTTAATAAGAAAAATATCCATAATTAATTGATATTAATAAATAATTTCATTTAATGTGAAAAATTCTATTCAATTTAGACAGACATTAATGTAAGGATGTCAAAGTTACAAAAATAGAAGTTCAGGGACTCAATTAAGGGTACATTTTTATTAGGGACTAATGGAGCGAAAATTAAAAAGTTCAGGGATCTTAAGATGATTTTTTCTCACTTTTTTCATTAATTATTCGCGTTTAACAGCATTTGAAACCACGCGTTTCAAATCGTTATTATAAGGATGCCAACGTTACAAAAATAAAAGTTCAAGAACTCAATTAAGGGCACATTTTCATTAGGGACTAATGGAGCAAAAATTGAAAAGTTCAGAAACCTTAAGATGATTTTTTTCAAAAATAAAGTAGTATCTTTAGTTACTTGAGTGAGTTTTATTGTTTATTGTTGTCAATGTCCATTATTGCTTTTGATGATGTGTCACTTTTTAGTGCAGTTTATATTGAAGTTGTGTTTATATTGAAGTTTTGTTGTTTTTAAAATATTGCTTATCGACTATTGCTTTTAGGTTTATGATACAAATAATGCGAATTAAAAGAACAAATTTGAGGCAGACTTGAAAAAGGAGATAAAAAACCTTCAAACATATAGGAACCAAATTAAGACATGGATTCAATCTAGTGAGATCAAGGGTAACAAAGGTCAGTCAATTGACTTTGTGTGTTTCATAATCATTGAAGCATGCGATAGACATAAACCTCATGAAATGTAATTGGGTATAATTTATGATTTAATCTTGCTTACATATAGATTGATCCATTTCGTTGAAATAATCATGTTGAGGTTCAAACTAAATATCAAATTATTTCTCGATTGAGTGGAAATTGTTCACTCTATATACTTTGGCATTTCTATCATTATTACACTTGAGATCCCTTATTTTTCTTTTCTTTTTTTTTTGGACATGATCACATCGAGAACGACTAAATTGTACAATAACTACAACTACAATTCAGCAACAACTACAACTATTAGCAACTATAACTATTATCAGAACACTATTAGCATATGTATATATCCTACTGGGTATATATATTATCCCTTATTTCCCATTTTAAAACTTACTTTGAAGGAGCATTTTAATGTTGTGGTATCTCATTCTCTTCGACCGATGCAGTAACTGCATTGTCTTGCTTTATTGTGATAATAATATGGAAATTTTTCTTTCTTTTGTTTGGATTTAGTTACTGTTTAAATTTCAAATATCTTTCTTTTCTTTCTCTTTTTTTTTCTCAATAATGAATTCATTATTTTTGAATAATAATAATAATAATAATAATAATAATAATAATAATAATAATAATAATAATAATAATAATTATTATTATTATTATTATTATTATTATTATTATTATT
>CATIWO010343802.1:0-12728 GCA_949673435.1 Macaranga tanarius | reverse complement strand
TAATTGCTGGTTTATGTGATGGATAGTTGTTATAAATGGAGTAGTGTGGGTTGAAATATTTTGGAAGTGTATTTTGACATTGCAGGTTTTGAGTTACTCTATTTTTAGGGGAAACTCTGCCGAAATTTTCTTAAAATTTTTCATTTAGGCTTACTACGGGTTTTGGAAGCATATTGCTTTCTCATTCCCTAGTGCCGGTCACGTGCCTTAAGTTTGGGTCGTGACATAACAAGAGATACTTAATACCTGTATTTAAGTTATGATATAAAGTAAAGTCATAGAATTGTAATAGATTGTGTGACGCCCACAATCACCACCATACATGTGGCAACAATCAAACAAATACGCTCGGCATAAGAGAAACTTTTCTTAAGTGTACTTATTTATATACGAAAAATCATCAGAGTATAGAAAGTTTAACATTGCAGCATATATAAAAAATATAACATTTTTCCTTCACAACGTCATTTAAAATGCCAACATGATATGCAGAATGAAGGTCGAATGCACCAAATTCGTTTCGGCATACCTAAGAATCTAATGCAAGCTTCACACTCTTAATTAAATAGAGTCCTGAAAAATTTCAACAGTAAAAGGGTGAGCTTGCAACTCAGTAAGCAACTACTAAAATATTTGTACATATAAAGCTAACTCACAAGAGTTGAGTTGATTTAATATGAAACCCATTATATAAGACACATTCACTAGGTAATAAAGATGTCTTTCAAATCTCTAATAAGTCCACATATCATTACCATAAAGTTCTATAACCATTGGCACTACATTGAGTGCGTACGGGAGTCCAAATGAAGGAGTAAGTGAGAAATAAAATGTCAAGCTCTATTACAGAATTTTAAAGATAGATTCATCTCAAACTTTTAAATGAAAGTTATAGAAACTCTTTAAAGTTTTTGTAGCATTAAACCACGCTCCAATTAGAGCTCTGTAGCTCGAGTTATAATAAAAATACAAAGATAATAGTGTGCTGAAAAAGAAGGCTGAGTCGGCACACCGTGCCGAGTCGAGTCAGAGTCGGCATGCCTTGCCTCTATCACGACTCGGCACACCTTGCCGAGTCGGCACTGAGTCTACCCTCCTTTGACCTAACTTCATTCCTATGCAAAGTAATCCATCCCACACTTGAATATAACTCAATTTATGCTTAAAAATACGTTATAAACATACTAAACAACACCAATTCACTCATCAACACATAATTCTCATTCATTCACATGTATAAAGCATCTATATTCATTATTTCATAACTAGAACAAAACATTCATACATCACATCTCATTCAAGAGCATTAATTTAAAGTATGCACATTTTACCACCCCAATTAGTATCCATGTTATCATATTCAACAATGTATTTGGTACTCATATCCAATTTCACAATATTTCATGAGTACATACATTCACTTTTCATTCTCACTGTTCATTATCTGGCCAGATTCATCCTCACATAAATACCTTACACTTAGCCTCATTGGCTATATTCCTTACAATTTCAATATTAATCTAATGGCTATTTAGTGAGACTATCCGCCCGGCTCAGCTTACCCATTTCACATATCACAATTTCATTTACATGGCCATTTAATGAGACTATCCGCCCGGCTCAGTCTCACTTCTCACATGGGTAGCTATACACCCGGCTCAGTTTGCCCATCTCACAATCACACATCCTCACATATCACACTTTCGTGTGAATCACAACATAATATAATTGAATGCAATTGCATATTAACAAATCATCATAACAATATTTCATCATTGTTCCATCCATGCTCATAATTCCAACATCACAATATCATTCCATGCAATTACATCTCAACAAGGTATTATCATAATATATCACTACTATTCCTTTCATGATCACAATCCATTTCTCATAGTCACCACATCAACATACACAATATATTTTTATACAATTGCATTTCAATAATACCACTATAACCATAACTCATCATCATTCTATCCATACTCATATTCATAGGCTTCCACAAGCACAATTATAATGTTAATATTGCATATACATATATCAAAATTTTCTAATATTCTCAATACACAAAATGGTGGAAACTTATTCCCCATTTTATTCACTAATCCATTTATGCATTCAATTCCATTAAAGGAATACACAATAATACACATAAGAAATGAGCATATGTACACAACATGCATTCATAGTTACTTACCTTAAAGTGCTTCCATCTTTAAAAATAGTCCTTCTTCTACTTATGAGTGCCTTATTTCCCTTTATCAAGTCCTATATATAACCACATATCAATTTCACATAACAACCATGACTCTTGCACCCAAATGCACTAGATGCACTTTAAAGCTTAAGATTCAATATATCCAAATAATTCACACACAAGTCCAAATATCATGAAAATAATGCTGAAGCTAGATCTATAAGTCTACTTCAAATTTCAATTAAAATTCTCAATTTGGACATGTATGAAATTAATTATAGATTTTTGAGCAAAATCGGGTAAAGTTGACAAGTTGAGTAAAAAATGTCGGGCTAACTCAGATAGTCTTAACAGCAAAATCAACATAGGGCCAAAACATAAAAGTTGTAGAGGACACTATGAAGTTTCCATAGCATCAAATCTTGCTTAAATTAGAGCTCTGAAACTCTAGATATGATCAAAATAACAAGACTGATGCACATGAAAAACAAAATCCAAATTCATAACTCCAAAACCTAACTTCAATTAACCAAATATAAAAGCATGGCTTACCTAAATGATGCTCAAACCACTTATAAATCTTTAAAAGCTCCCCAAAATGATTGTTAGATGTGTAGAGAATTTATCAAAATCTCCTAAAGCTATCAAAACTCTCTCTTCTCTTCTTCCTCTCTACAATTCTCTACACCCCTCCTTACACAAAATATAATAATACTCATAAATGCACCAACCAATCACAAGTTACCAAATGGGCATGAGGTGTCCCTTTAATTAATAACTTAACCTTTATCAAAGAATTAAATAATAAGAACTAGATAATTACAAACAATTATCTCTACAATTTCTTAATAAAATAATACATAAATATCACCTAAGTATCTATACACCTCCTTAATGAAATGGAATAATTACTCAATAATCCACAACTTTCTATTTTAACAAATAACTCCAAACTTCCTTAACAAATATGTCCCTCTCTACCAACATACACATACCCATACTTAAATATAATCCACAACTCTACTCTAAAAGTCATGAAGGTATAATGCATGAACAGTGCTTCTAAGTTACGGGTGTTACAATTATCCCCTCCTTAAAACAAATTTTATCCTCGAAATTTACTACTCACTACTTAACTAGATCAAGTATGGATATACTTTTGGCTTCATTAGCTCTTCTACCCACCATGTTGCTTCTTTAGGTGAATGGTGACTTCATTTCACTTTTACTATTAAAATCTCTTTATTCCTCAACTGCTTGTCATAGACATTCATATTCATAAAGCATATTTTAATCTCACATGGTATTAAATTAGTAATCCACTTGTATCATACCCATACCATCCTCAATATTTCATAACACAATCCTTATATCATAACTCTTCCATGGCACACTACACTTTATCATAAGAACCTAACGATAAAAGCATAATTTTTGAGGAATCTACCAAAGATTTGGTAAAATCTCCCTTAAAAATATAGATATCTCCCTACTAAAGTAGGGCCAATCCTGCAATAATAAAAAATTATACTTCTATAAATAATTTCAATTGGCTCATTTACTCACCACACTATAATTACATATTGTCCCATACTCAAATGAGGTTCAAAACAACGCAGAGACATTTCAAAGACATGCTTAGCATTATCAATTCATTTACAAACACAAGCTTAAGTATATCTATACCAACACATCATTTAATATTTATATAATCATCGCTGTGATACATTTAGTATTCACAATCAACTCACATATGCATTCTATCATCTCCAACTTCTACCATCACTAATTCCATAATAGAAAAAAATAAACATTATCAATAAGCAATTAAATACACATCTCAATCTCACTATTTGATATCATTGCCAATGGACACTTAGCCAATCGACATTTCAACATTTCACGTTGTCGATGGTCATATAGCCAATCGACACATTATCACACATCATATCCACATTTACTCATAAACATAATATCATTGCATTCAATGAATCAAACTCAAGTTCATAATATATATGCACTTACAATCATAATTCCAATACCATCACATTTCATCTAAATGCTCATGTACTTTATCACAATCACACAGAATAATGAACAATAAAATTCACACAATTCCATTGTTACTGTTATGAGTTTATAACATTCATATGCATCCCTATTATGATAACACACATGCAATACCAAGTTCACAATATACTCACTTAGTATATCACAAAAACATTATTAATCACATATAATTCTTTATCTATAATTTGATTTATTAAAGAGTCATGTGTACAAATTCCATAACTCTGATTTTCCTACCAGAGCCGATACTATAAGTCTATTTTCATACCATTATTGGTTACAACTTTCTGCAAAGACTAGTATTTCATTTCCATACATCCACTCTTCTATATTGCTTTCATTGTTGACCATCCATAACAAGAATTTAAAATTCATGACATGTTTGTTATCTTAACTCAATTCTTCCTAAGTGAAAATACGTTTCAGACTTCTAGCACTTCCTCACAATTACTGTCTTTCAATTCTCAAATATAGTTAATAACAAAGAGTTCTAAATCATAAGCCAAAGAATTCCTCCTATACTATCATAATTGTTCGAATATATAGACTATTATTCTTTTTATTGTATCACATATATTCTGCCCCTTGCCTAGAAGTCTTATTTATAACTGTCATAATCATAACTAATGTATTAATTAATTCCAATAACATAATCAAAAATTTATAATATCCACACCAAATTCCATATACCGTCGCAGTAATATAACATTCTGCTATCCAAAATTACCAATATCTAAATTTAAATCTATCCTTTCTTGAAACACTGTAACATTCTCTATTAATCAAACAAATTCTCACTTTATAATAATAAATAACTAGTTTTCATTAAAATGTAGTTCATAATTCATAATCAAAATGTAATTACTCATTATCATACTCGTTCTACATAAACGAAATTAATGCCCCTGCAATATACTATATGATTCATCAATTTATCTTCCTCTATCTCTTTCAACTTCCATGATACTATTCTATATTAAGTAATTAATACTAAAGCAATCCTGGTTATAAGTAAATTCTAAATCTTCTTTCCAATACTGAAATAATTTCAACTGTTTATCTGAACCACATTAGAAAATTTTATAATTATAAATTCACCCATTCTTCTCAAATTATTCTTTATTAAATCTTTAACACCCATTAAAAAGGCTTCTTGCTCATTTCAAATCACCTATAATATACTCGTAATTGGAATCAATAAACATGTACAGTTTCTTCTTTACTCACTATCTCTATTTTTCTCTGTTCTCGAATAATATAACTATTTTCTTACATAATAAGTTATATAATCATGTCAATTCTATACCCACTTTACTCTCAAAATAATACTAATCTTCCTTCTAACTCCATAACTGTTAATTTCACATGTAATTCATACTAATTATTAGTCTTAAATAGAATTCTCTCATCACATTTTAACATCCCAACAAGCATAGAAACACATATAAGTCTAGTCAATCCATTTGTCCCATGTATACTTAGTACCAACTCACGTAAATAACCACACGAATTAAAGAAAATTAAAATCTATCATCACAAATGCATCAAAATAATTAAAATAAAGGTACCTATATCTTTATTTGCTATAGCAGGATCTTCTTGCTATGAGATGGCATATCCTCTGGCTTACTTTTGAAGTTGGCTAATAGATTTAATTTGATGAAGTGTTAACTTCCCTTCCGTTATTCTCTCCGCTTCCATTAAGTCTATCACTGATTCAAAACTATTTCATTTCTTATAGCACATTGTTCAATTAATTGAGGTCTTCTAACAATGTCTTTTTATTGGGAATTCTTTGATGAAATAACATGTTTCCTTATAGTAACAATATTCCCTTGATTTAAGATCCTAATATTTACCTAAATGTCCTTTACCACAATTGTAGTATTTAAAATAAATGTAACACGCATAGATCCACCAGTGCTTTTTTTTTTATCGAATTCTTTTTAATCTCTTGCTATTCATTTTCATCATTGATTGAATAAACTGTCACACATCACGCTCTTCATAATCACTTCGCTGATAACTAGAGTTTTTAGAAAACAATTCTCCACTAATTAGAATTAAATCAATAAATACATCTATAGTTTTCTTCCCCCTTATAACCCTTTCAGCACATAATGCAATTTCCACCGAGTCTCTATATATATAAGGTATCATTCCCTTCCTGATTTCTAAGTTCAACCTTTTCTCTAATCTTTTTCATTTTGACTCCTCAGTTATGACCTCTTTAAAATATACTTCAATAATCTCTCAAATTATGCCTCATAAATGACCACATTTAAATTATTTTTCCTTAACTCAAAGAATTCAATTTTTTTTGTCTACATATACCTTTGAATAAATATCTCTCAATAAATACTTTAAAAGAAAAGTCTATCCCAACTATAGACATCAGTACATTTTCACTTTCCGATATTGTCTTCAACTAGCCTATGACATCTTGCTTAAACAATGATGCTGCATAACTAATTCTCTTTGCATCAATACAATCAATTTGATCTAAAATAAATCTATATTCTATAACCATTGCTCTGCTATAGCAGAATTACTAATACCCATGGAAACCTTTGCACTTTGCTCTTTTATCTTTTTATAGTTCTCATCTATAATGCTATATACTTGCTTTGATTCATTGCTCTCATCATTCAATCAAATCTAAAAATACAAAAGTATGCAACTTATAGAGAGTTATAAATGAAAATTAAATAAGCTCATATAAAGCATGCATAAGTATTTGTCTATAATTGACTCTGATACTCATTTGGGCTAATGAATTGAGCTTGGTGTCCTTCCATCCTAACATATACAACATACATCACTATGTGCAACTCATGATTTACGCATGATATGCCAGCCATGAATGCATCACATACTCATATCCCAACGGAATCTAATCTCTGCTCTGATACCACTAAATGTGATGCCCACAATCATTACCATACATGTGATAACAATTAAACAATTACACGTGGCATAAGAGAAACTTCTTTTAAGTGTACTTATTTATATACAAAAACTCATCAGAGTATACAAAGTTTAACATTTCAGCATATATAATCAATATAACATTTTTCCTTCACAATGTCATTTAAAATGCCAACATGATATGCAGGATGAAGGTCGAATGCACCAAACTCGTTTTAGCCCCCTAAGAATCCATTGCAAGCTTCACACTCTTAATTAAATAGAGTCCTAAAAAATTTCAACAACAAAGGGGTGAGCTTGCAACTCAGTAAGCAACTACTAAAATATTTGTACATATAAAGCCAACTCACAAAAGTTGAGTTGTACCCATTATATAAGACACATTCACTAGGTAATAAAGATGTCTTTCAAACCTCTAATAAGTCCACATATAATTACATGAAGTTTTATAACCATTGGCACTATATTGAGTGCATACGGGAATTCAAATGAAGAAGGAGTAAGTGATTAATAAAATGTCAAGCTCTATTAGAGAATTTTAAAGATAGATCCATCTCAAACTTTCAATATAAAAATTGTAGCAGAGTCTTTAAAGTTTTTATAGCATCAAACCACACTCCAATTAGAGCTCTGTAGCTCAAGTTATAATAAAAATATAAAGACAACAGCGTGCTAACAAAGTAGGCTAATTCGGCACGTCGTGCCGAGTCAAGTCAGAGTCGGCACGCCTTGCCTCTGTCACGACTTGGCACACCATGCCAAGTCAGCACTAAGTCTGCCCTCCTTTGACCTATTTGACACCCAACTTTATTCCTATATAAAGCAATCCATCCCACACTTGAATATAACTCAATTCATGCTTAAAAATACCTTATAAACATACTAAACAACACCAATTCACTCATCAACATATAATTCTCATTCATTCACATGTATAAAGCATCTATATTCGTTATTTCATAACTAGAACAAAACATTCCTACATCGCATATTATTCAAGAGCAATAATTTAAAGTATGCATATTTCACCACACCAATTAGTATCCATGTTATCATATTCAACAATGTATTTGGTACTCATAACCAATTTCATAATATTTCATGAGTACATACATTCACTTTTCATTCTCATTTTTCATTATCCGGCCAGATTCATCCTCACCTAAATACCTCACATTTATCCTCATTAGCTATATTCCTCACAATTTCAATATCAATCAAATGGCCATTTAGTGAGACTATCCACCCGGCTCAGTCTCACTATCTCACATATCATTTTTGGATAGCTATACGCCCGACTCAGCTTACCCATTTTACATATCACAATTTTATTTATATGGCCATTTAATGAGATTATCTGCCCGGCTCAGTCTCACTTCTCACATGGGTAGCTATACACCCGGCTCAGCTTGCCCATCTCACAATCACACATCCTCACATATCACACTTTCGTGTGAATCACAACACAATATAATTCAATGCAATTGCATATTAATGAATCATCACAATAATATTTCATTATTGTTCCATCCAAACTCATAATTCCAACATTACAATATCATTTCATGCAATTGCATCTCAACAAGGCATTATCATAATATATCACTTCTATTCCTTTCATGATCACAATCCATTTCTCATAGTCACCATATCAATATACATAATATATTTCCATACAATTTCATTTCAATAATATCACTATAACCATAACTCATCAGCATTCTATCCATACTCATATTCATAGGCTTCCACAAGCACAATTATAATGTTAATATTGCATATACATATATCAACATTTGCTAATATTCTCAATACAAAAAATGGTAGAAACTAATTCCCCATTATATTCACTAATCCATTTATGTATTCAATTCCATTAAAGGAATACACAATAATATACATAAGAAATGAGCATATGTACACAATATGTATTCATAGTTACTTACCTTATAGTGCTTCCATCTTCAAAAAGAGTCCTTCTTATACTTATGAGTGCCTTCCTTCCCTTTATCAAGTCCTATACATAACCACATATCAATTTTACATAACAACCATGACTCTTGCACCCAAATGCACTAGATGCACTTTAAAGCTCAAGATTCAATATATCCAAATAATTCACACACAAGTCCAAAAATCATGAAAATAAAACTAAACCTAGATTTATAAGTCTACTTCAAATTCCAACAGGAATTCTCAATTTTGACATGTATGAAATTAATTATAGATTTTTGAGTAAAACTAAGTAAAACAAAATTGATTGGTTGAGTAAGAAAATGTCAGGCCAACTCAGACAGTCTTAACAGCAAAGTCAACATAGGACCAAAACACAAAAGTTATAGAGGAAACTATGAAGTTTCCATAACATCAAACCTTACTCAAATCAGAGCTCTAAAACTCCAAATATGGTCAAAACAACAAGACTGATGCACATGAAAAATAAAATCTGAATTCATAACTCCAAAACCTAACTTTAATTAACCAAATATAAAAGCATGGCTTACCTAAATGATGTTCAAACCACTTATAGATCTTCAAAAGCTCCCCAAAATGATTGTTAGATGAGTACAGAATTTATCAAAATCTCCCAAAACTATCAAAATTCTCTCTTCTCTTCTTCCTCTCTATAATTCTCTACACCCCTCTTTACATAAAATATAATAATACTCACAAATGCACCAACCAATCACAAGTCACCAAATGGGCATGAGGTGTCCCTTTAATTAATAACTTAACCTTTATCAAAGAATTAAATAATAAGAACTAGATAATTATAAACAATTATCTCTATAATTTCTTAATAAAATAATACATAAATATCTCTACACCTCCTTAATAAAATGGAATAATTACTCAATAATCCATAACTTTCTATTTTAATAAATAACTCCAAACTTCATTAACAAATATATCCCTCTCTACCAACATGGACATACCCACACTTAAACATAATCCATAACTCTACTCTAAAAGTCATGAAGGTATAATGCATGAACAGTGCTTATAAGTTACGGGTGTTATAGATTGTTTCATATACAAAAAATAAACTAAAGTATTCAAAATTTCATTGTTTCATATGTGAAAAATAAACTAAAAGTAAACAAAAAGAATTTAAATTTTTATTGATCAGTGTTTTTCATTAATCTTAATAGAATTTTAGCAGACCATTTCATATACAGAAAATAAACTATAAGTATTCAAAATTTCAATGTTTCATATACAAAAAATAAACTAAAAGTAAACTAAAAAAAATTCAAAATTTCATTGTGTTTCTGGTAGATTTCTGCATGTCTTTCTGTTATGTTCATACAAGCCACATCTGCTACAATTCTTTTCACTTCTTATATCCTTAATGGGCTTAATATCACTATGAATAACAGGGGGAGTCAAGCAATGGTAATCTCAACAGGGATTAAAGATCGCTTGATGATGGAATGACAATAAACCTCAAATGCAATAGCTTCACGTGGATAATAATAACAATAATAATAATAATAATAATAATAATAATAATAATAATAATAATAATAATAATAATAATTGTAACACTCACATTTGTGATGTACTATTCATGCATCAAAAATATATAGCATATAGAGTCCTAGTGGGAATGTATTGTTGGTAGAGAGGGACTTAATTACAAAAATAATTGGGAGTCAATTGTCACAATTGGAAAGTTATGGGGCATAGTGTAATATATCCATCTCATTAAGGGGCTTAGATGTAATTTTGGTGATTTTTTATTATTATAATATTAGTATTATTATATTGTGTGTTTTTATTGATAAATTAGCATTTATTGTAACACCCGCGTTTTTAATGCACTGTTCATGCATTATATTTCATGACATATAGTGTAGAGTTAGAGATTTTATTTAAGTTTGGGTGTATGATTGTTGGTAGAGAGGGACTTAATTGCAAAGACAATTGGGAGTCAATTGTCACAATTGAGAAGTTTTGGGGCATAGCGTAATTAGTCCATTTCATTAAGGAGATTAGATGTAATTGTGAAGATATTTGTTTTAATTTTTTTAAGAGTATTATTATATTGGTTGTTTTGTTGATAATTATGCATTTATTTATTATGTTAAGTAATGAGTATAAGGAGACTTATGGGGAAGCTAGTTGTTAGTTTTTAATTGGTTGTAGTGAATTGAGTATTAAATATATATATGTGTGTGTGGTGTAAGTTGGTGTAGAGATTGAGAAAGAAGAAAAAGAGAGTGAGTTGTGAGGGAGTTTTGGAGAGCTTGTGATCTTGTTTTCTTTATCTAATAAGAAGATTGTGAAACTCTAGGAGACCAATTATTTATGGAAGCATCATTTTGGTAACCTTTATCTATGTTTTTATTGAATTGGTTGAGTGTGAATGTTGTAAAATCCGTGTTCTGTCTCCTCTGTTTTTTAGTCCTCTTGTGATTGCCATATCTTGAGTTATACAACTCTGATTTGAGCAAGCTTTAATGATCTGGAAACCACAGAGAGTCCTTTACATTTATTATGATTTAAGTTTGTTTGAATTCTGTCGTTTTAATGGGTGAATAGGGCTTGACATTTTCTTGCTGCTGTGAGTGCCCTGTTTTACCCGGTTAGATTGTAAAATCCATAATTAATTCTCTACATGTCCTAATTGAGTGATTCCAATGGAAAATTGTTGTAGACACATAACTCTAGCATTGGTAATAATTTTGGGGTTATTGAACTTGTGTGAATATGCCTAGGTCTTGTTGAACATGGAACATTTTAGTTGCTTTTGGTGAGGTTATAATGAATGGAAAGATTTGCTTGTTGTATTGATGTATGATTTTCTGTAGGGAGTGACAAAGGAAAGGAAAGCACTCAATGCTATAGAAAAGGCTCTTTTTGAAGAGGAAGCAACTGGAGGTAAGTACCTATGAATACAATTGTATACGTATGCTCATATTAAATGTGTAATATTGTGTATTCCTTAAATGGAATTGAATGCTTATTTGAGTTGGTGAATGTTATGTGGAATGAATCCATTGCAATGCAATTGCATGGAATGATATGGTGATGTTAGAAATATGAGTATGAATGGAACTATGATGAAAGATTGTCGTAATTCACACAAAAGTGTGATATGTGAGGAATGTGGGAATGTGTGATGGGCAAGCTGAGCCGGGCGTATAGCTACCCATGTGAAAAGTGAGACTGAGCCGGGCAAATAGTCTCACTAATGGCCATTGGATTAATATTAAAATATTATATGATGGGCAAACTGAGCCGGGCGTATAGCTACCCAAAAAAATGATATGTGAGATAGTGGGACTGAGCCGGGCGGATAGTCTCACTAAATGGCCATTTATTTGATATTAAAATTTGTGAGGAAAATAGCCAATAAGGCTAAGTGTGAGGAAATTATGTGAGAAAAGGTCTATCCGGATACTAACTTGCATAAACATGCATCATTGCATCATATTTACACACATGATGAATATGATTTGGAATGTGATTGTGATTGTGAGAAATGTGCCATGTATGGCTACGTGAGAGATATTGGTATGGAAAT
>CATIWO010343788.1:0-15795 GCA_949673435.1 Macaranga tanarius | reverse complement strand
TAAACTTATCTAACATTGTACTAAGGGTAAATATTCAAATAAACAAACACTTTGATCCAAATGAATATTTTATTGCCATGGGGATAAATATACAATGTCTACATACAATAATGGCCCTAGGGCATATCTATACTAACATTTCTAGGATAATTGCTTTTATTTTGGTATTTTTGTTTTTATTTTAGGATCACCAATGAATGAGATCAAAGAGAGGCGAATAAAATTCAAGAAATGGTGTAAGAAGTGGAGACAAGGGTAGAGACACGCCCATGTCCTTACCCGTATCTAGGTATGTACTTTGAGCCAGTAAAAGTACATGGTCACACAGACGCCCAGTAGTTACCCCATGTTTAATTATATGCTTTTGAACAAAAAGATACACGGGCAACGACACACCCGTGTGATAGACCATGTTTTAATATAAGAAATTGGATAGAAAGATACACGGGTAGAGACATGCTCGTGTTTCAAACCGTGTTTGCACATATTATTTTTGATAGAAAGATACAAAGGTAGAGACATGCCTATATTTTGAGCCGTGTGTTTTTACGAAATCCCCAATTTTAATGAAACACGCCCATGTATTGCTGGATTTTATATATGAATAGTTAGGGATTTCAAAGTTATTTCTTTTTGCCCATTCATTTTTCCTTCTTCTTCCTTACACCCAACTGTCGACAACCAATTTCCAACCACTATTATAGCCATTCCTTGCCAATTTCTTATGTTTTCCTCTCTACTTTGGTGGAATCAACCTCTCAAGATGTCTTCTCCTCCTAAAAAATGCATCAAATGATGTGCCCAATGTAATCTTTCTTCGTCGTGACCCTTGCGCGTCCTTAGAGCGGACCTCAGGCGGCTTCATTGTCGTCTGATGCATCTTCTGTTCACTCTCTTTTTCAGTTTACTAATAAATCCATTCAAGTGAAGGTACAAACTCTGAAATCCCTCCCTATAGAGCCTAATAGATATCCTAGCCAAACTGATTTAGAAAAATTAGGATTGTGGACTGAAATTCATGGGAGATTGAATGGTGAGGGTTGGAAGGAGATGTTACAAATTAGAGACCCTTGTTGTTTTGAGTTGTTAGTAGAATTCCTTGCTTATTTTTCTATGGACAAAAAAGGCATTAATTATGCTAAACTATGTGTAATAAAATTTAGATTTGGGGGTAAGGATTTTGGAATGTCGATATCGAAGTTTGGGGTGGCTTTAGGATTATATAGTGAGAGTTTTATCGAGACGGCATTGTATCACACATCTTTGTCGCATAGTTCCAGTTCAGGTGCACATGCTTTTGGTCTAGAGATGCTCGACCTGACTTTCAGGATTGTTATGAGCTGAGTAGGTCGAGGAGCACCTATCTTTCTTCCCCCGTAGTGCGTGTATTGCATAGGATCATTGCTCACATAATTTATGGTCATCGTGAGAGCATGGGGGTATTGACATTACAAGATATATTTTATTTATCGTGCTTAATGTCTTTTAATATGTGCAATTTGGTGTATGGGTTTGCAATTTATTTTGACACTATGTCAAATAAGTCGAGGATACAGTTTGTGGAGGGAGCTATGTCACTAGGTTAGCTAAAAACCTAGGTGCGTTTACCGAGCTGCGAGATTTGAGTAGGAGTTGCCACATGATTGCTCTCAATATGGATACCTTTCATTCCATGAGGTTGGTGGAGAAGAGGGGTGATGAGTATGTTTTGATTGATGGTGCTCCATCGATGGATGATGCTCCGGATGTAGCTGAGGGTTTCGATGCTCCTGCAGTTCCTGTTCCTCCTGCTCAAGCATCTAATCCGTGGGCAAGAATTGAGGCGACACAGTAGCGCCACGAGATTATGCTTCACCATATGCACTCTCAGATGGAGTGGTTACAGCAGGGTATGATAATATTGATGATTGATAAGGGTATGCAGCCACAGCCTATATCTCCCGCTCTCGCTGTCTTCTTCCCATCTACTTCAGAGTTTATGTAGCCAGAGTCCTCATTTGCACCTCAAGCTGATGATGCGGATTTAGAGGGTGAGGATGATGGTGATGGTGATGGTAGTGATGACGAGGACCTTGATGATTGACTTACTATTTTCATTTTCTACTTACTATTTTGTTTATGGATGTTGTGTTGTTATTGACTGATTAGTACTTATGGACTTTTTTAATATTATTATTTTGTGTTCTCTTTATTTCATTTATTGATTTTATTTTTGGTAGTTTCAGTTTTATTTACTTTGATTATTCTTTCCTTCGCTTCGCCAGATCGATTCTACGATAATTTCAGGGGAGTACTAGTTCTTTTTATCATCTTTTTATTTACTTTTGCACATTGAGGACAATGTGTCGGTTAAGTGTACGAGGGTGTAATTTGAAAAAATTTTTATTTTGTTTATTTTGTGTTTAGTTTTCATGCTTAAGTATTTGATTGTGTTTATCAGTTTAATGAACTTAATTCAAATGATTTGGTTTCCTTGCAAAAGTGATATATTCTCCAATTAATATTTGGCTTGTGATTCTTAAACTTAGGTGATAATTTAGGAGTTGAAGGATTTTTGATTTTATTATGGACTTAATGCTAAACCCTTGGTCGTGATTGAGACTCATAAATTGATATTTAGAATTATAAACCATGTTTTATTATTTTGGCAAGATGGAGCGTTACACGCACTTACGTAATTTACTTCAAAAGTTTTATTAAGGAATTTAGTGAGATTAAGCATAAAATTCAATCACTCAATTAATGAAAAAAATAAAAAATATTATTTGAGATGGAGCGTAAAATTCACTCATGGAAAATGAAAAAAAAAAACAAACAAAATGAAGGAGTTAAATGGTTGGCATTATTTGGATGTCAATTTGTGAAAATTTTGTTTGTGATTAAGGGGATGACTCTTCACTTGGTAATTTGTTATGTCCTTTGATTTTTAAGTTATCATTTAGGCTTTTTGAGTTATAAGGTTTATATTAAATGGAGAATGTGTTAAATGTACAAGTGAAAGTGGTTATTGAGATTTGTTCATTTTTTATGATAGGTTATTGAGTGAGTAAATTTTGCTTAAGGATAAGCAAATGCTTAAGTGTAGGGGAATTTGATTAGTATATATTTTATTATGTTTCAGATAGTTAAATTGTGTTAATGTTGGGTTTAAATGTGTGAATTTGTATTTAGTTAGTTTATTTATGCTTATATTGTTTTTGTAGGTCTTTAATCAAGGTTTGATGTGGAGATATTAAAGATTTAGAGGTTCAGGAGTTGATTTTTGAAGATATTGGAGACACAGGCAAGGACACGACCATGTGTATGCCCGTGTAGATATTCTAGACTAAAAGAAGCTTCTGAGCACGGTTGAAGACACAGCCATGTGCTGGGTCGTGTAGTCTTCTGGATGATTTCAATCCTCTGAACATGGGTCGGGACACGCCCGTGTGTTAGGTCATGTGATTAAACTATTATATTTTCCTACTTAAGACACGGTTTGAGAAATGGCCGTGTAAGCATCCGAATGGTGAATAAGCATGGGACACGGGCGTGTATATTTTTGACATGGCTGTGTATATGAAAGAATCATGATTAAGATTGATTTCTTTAGACGTTTATCTAAGGGGAATTGGGAGAAAACTATATAAGGAATACGAGAACTCATGTGAAGGGACTCTGAAAAAAAGGGAGAACCTTTAAGTTATTATTGAGGATCAAGATTAAGTATTGAAGATTCAAGATTTCAAGAGATTAAATTTCTTTTCTTCTTCTTAATTCTTGTAATTGGTAATGAATTTCTTTTACTTATTTTCAGAGTTTAGTTTAATTATATTAGGCTAGTTTTTTTATTCATTAGGGTTAAGGATCCAAACATGAATTAGTTAATTTTCTTTTTCAATAAATTCTTTGTTCATGCAAAATTGTGTTTATTGAGATTAATGCTTGTTTGTGCTTGGCCGACATTAACATGATATTAGTTGAGATTATGCATTGAGAGATGATGATTTTGATGGAACTATAAACACAAATTGGGTTGATTTAGTACTAGAGATAATTGAATTGATTTAATTCCTTAAGAGTTGAGATTAAACTTTATGATCTGATTAATTAGAGTTTGTGATTGCAATGAGAATTGGGTTACTTAATCTTAATTAAAGATTACAAAGTAGGTTTATTAGCTTTGAGAAAGGTAATTACAATAGTAGATAACTCAGGATTTGCATGAATAGTTAAATTGAGAAAGGGGAATTGACTGATGAATGTAAGGTGAATTAATTTCCTAATGATTGTTTTAGATTTGGTTAATTGATTTCAAGATTAGGGTTTATATTTTCATTTAAGTTTCATTAGATATAGTTAATTGATTCATTATAATTGTGAGCGTTAAACAATTAGAGAGAGAATGGTAGGTGGATAGATCGAAATCTCTTTGGGAATGATATCTTAATTCCTACTTGTTAATTCTGTTTACTTGCAGAGTTTTTACTAAACAATTGTTAAATTGTTCTTATATATAAGAGCCATAATCGTTAGAAAATTTTTACAGCAAAAGGACGTAGAGGACTTCATTGACAATTTAGTTCTTAATTAACTTGCTATATATAGGGGAAATTTTTTGAGATATAAAGGGCTCAAGGACATAGAACATCTAGTCTATGCTTGATTGGCAACTATAAGGAGGTCACTTATATACAATTCTAAAGTGAACCTATTTTATTGCGTTGATGTAAAAGCAACAATAAGAATATACATTTATTGTAATTTTGAAAAGCTTTTATTCATCTCTTCACGTATAGAATATCTTGTTTCACCTGACAAGTAATTTTAGATTATAATTATAGCTAAAAGATTCCTACGTCTTTCTTAATTTCTCTCCAAAAGTAATAAGATTTGAATTTTATTATACCGTTTATGAAATTAATTTTTTTATTTAAAAATAGGAACTGCATCCTATTGTGTAGTTAATTAGTATTTAGGTTATTTTTAAGAAAAAAAAACCTTTGAAGTTAAATTTAAAGATAAATTACTTGATATTAAAGCATTGAACAAATATACCAATGAGAGAGTAGTCAAGTGATTAAGGGAGTGCATCAGTCGATTTCGGTTCAAAACTGAAATGAACTGAAAAAACCAACTAACCGAACTTCCCGAAAATTAATAACCAAACTGAACTAAATATAGATTAAAGAAACCGAGTCAAACCAAACCAACTCGGTTTGGTTTGGTTCAGTTTTTCAGTTTACCAATTTTATTTTTAAAATAAAATATTTATTTTTTATTTATTTTATAATTTTTTAAAATGTATTCTTCAATTATATAATTAAAATTTTTTTTTTATTTATATTTTTAATCTTTATGTATACTTTTTCTCAACAAATATATTTTATTTAATATTTTCTAATATATAAATGTTCGGTTTTTAAGATTTTCAAACTGAAACTTAAAATTGAAACCAAACTATTTAACCGAATTTTCTTAATATCAAAAATCAAAATCGAACTGAACCTATATAAATGAACCGAACCATTTGGTTTGGTTCTGTTAATCAGTTTTCGGATTTTGCTGTACATCCCTGTAAGTGATGACTCTTCTCCACATCAAATAAAACTTATCAACACTTTTCGAGGTATCTAAATTATTTTTTTTTTTTTTTGGTAACTTGAAACAAAATTATTTAGAATGCCTAAATTAGCTAAAAAATATATTTATAAGTCATATTGTTAGTAAATCAAAGTATTAAAATAGTTAATTTGTAATTTAGGAGGCAAAATAATAAAATGCGTCACGTTGAAGGAATCATAAATCTATTTATTAAGCCAATACGAAGATGATTAATAATTATGCTCAAATAAACAAATTATAAATTTAATGGTCAATAACAACTAATAGCAGTAAACCTTATCATAACGTTGAGATACTAGTTGAAATGCGCACTAGATAAGTTAACTCTCAACTTTGCTACTCACCTCTCTCGTCGTTTCATTCATCAAAACGATATATCTAATATGGCAATAAATTTCAGTTACTGAACCTTTTTTTTTTTTTTTTTATAAAACTTCAGCTTCATTAAGAATAATCACTATAGATAACATTAAGTATAGAAATGGGAGGATTAGCCCATTCCTTACGATCAGCCATATCAGTTAGAGCCAGCTGAGCCATATTATGGGTAGCTCTATTTGCTGATATGAGAATAAAATCAACTTTAAAATCAAGCTGGAGAGCTTGGACCACTACAAGATAGTCCAACTCAACAATCTTGTGAGTCCATTGCAAGCATTTCGACTAAGATAAAACTTCCTTCAGCGTAAGGGCTTCTGCATCTACAACTGGCCTCGGCAAAGAAACATAAGCAAATAAGCTCCCTAAATCAGTAACCAGTGTGATCCCGTGCAACACCCCCAATGCAAATACCTGGATAATGCCCACCCACTGCTGCATCTACGTTTATTTTAACTAAGTTGGTCGAAGGAGGACAAACACACCACTGCACCTGAAAGCTGCAAGGGAATACCAAAAATTCCCTATAGCTGACTGCAAGAGAAGGACTTGGCTTTCTTCCACTACAAGAGAATTCCAGAGGCTCTATTACAAGTTTGACGAGGGGATTGAAATTGACCATGCCACACAAAATCATTTCGGATGTGCCACAAACTCCAACTAAGCATGGTGAAGAGGTTGCACATGTGAGGGCTGTTTTGATGAAAAATTTAGAACAAACCTACATAAAATCCATAGAGCCACATAAAAAGTGATAAACAGACTCAATCTCTCTTTTACACAGCCCACACATCACATAGATCTCCACTCCATGGTGAACCGGATTACAAGCAGTTGGTAGAAGATTTTTACAAGCTTTCCAAAGGAAAACTTTGCATTTCTGTGGAATGTTCACGTAAAATTATAAATGCAATACCTGCAAGTATATGAGATTGAGATAGTAGTAAATGGTACATACAAGTATCGTATCCCAAGGGATTAAATGAGTTAGCCACAAATTAAGTTTATTTAAAACTTGTTTAAGGCTCAAATAAATTTATTACAAGAGTTCTAATTAATAAAAATAAAGTCTGAAACACAATATACTAACTTTAACTAAATTATATAATTATTCATACTAAATTCTAAACAACAACAACACGTAAAGCAATAATAACAATGGTTAAGAATTATCTCTCAAATAATTTTCCATTTAATTAAATTATTCATCAAAGTAATGCAATTCCTTGAGGAAATAATATATTAACTTACTCTTTCGAATGTAAGTTGTTTAAACATGTATTCGTTAATTTAAATATCACGGCTTAACTTTCATCCTCACTCATAACAATTTAAATAACTCACACATATTAAAAAGTAAAGCTTATCTCAAATTAAGGACATGTATAATCTAAGTTATCTCTAATCATTAAATTAATTTATGATATGTTTATTTCTTCCATTAATATTACCATCTTTCAACGTATAACACTAATTGAGGTCATATTTAAATTGGCCAAAAATAAATAAGCAATAAGAACAATAAACATAAAATACATTCTTTGACAAATCGATTAACTTTCATTAATTAACAGAGATGGTTCTTGACATGAAGATAACTCCCAACAACAAATAATTAATCCACATCCATAGAATGAAAATAATACAAGGAGGTAAAGTAAGAGTTGCACAATGCAAGAAAATAAGAAAACACCCGAACTCTGGAATTGTCCTTTTTTATCTTCAAGCTTCTTTCTCCTTCTTAATCTTCTTGTTCTAATATTTTTTGCTATGGCTAAAATGTTCTCTATTGATGTTGTCTATCCGAAAACAATAATAACCTCCCATATTTATGCTTCGAAAGTTCATTTTAAATCAAAAGTCATATGCTTTGGTCCGAAGAAATGTGACTTGTCCGAAGGGTTGCATCTTTTCTTTCCTATGCCGAGTCGAGAAGCTATTGCCGACTCGAGAAAAATGACTCGTTATCGTGACTCATGAAACCTCATGCAAATATTTCCAACTCATAAAGGTGATCTTTTGTGGCAAGTCGTGAAGCATCATATAACCATTGCCGAGTCGAGAAGCTAAGCCAAATGTCATGACTCGTGAAGACTAAAGAATGCATTGCCAATTCGTGAAGATAATGGGATATTGCTGAGTCGTGAGGGACATTCTCTGATCGACTCGTGACTTGCTTGGAACCAATGCCGACTCGTGAATTGCATGAAATGCATACCGAGTCGTGAATTGTATGAAATGCATACCGAGTCGTGAACTTGTATAGCAAAGTCGAGTCTTCCCGAGTTAACTTAATTATCCTCAAGTAACTTTTGACCATTTTACCTAAATATTAAATATTAATATTAAATATTAAATAAACTTTAGAAACACTAAAGACCTATCGAAATACATATAAAATTAATCAACATTAATAAAAACCAAAAGCATTTGTGATTATTAATAAATTCATTGCAATTAATTTAAAATGTAAACATAATGCTACATAATTATACATGTAAATATACTAAATGACTATGCTAATTACCACAAATCATGGAATGGCAAGATGCCACAATTTTGACCGAAACCCAGTAGGACAAGCTAATGATATAAATATAGGTTGCGAAATTCCATATTCACTTTTTACCGTAAAATTGCCTTTACTTTCAGTATTCCATATAATCTTATCCTTCTGATCCATATTATCATAAGGAACTTGGAGAATAAGAGTATTGTCCCCGAAATTAAAGAGAACATGAACAATGTTCACATCCCACCCATTATTGTCACTGTGCATTAAACAAATAACTATTTTATTTAACAAATCCTCATGCAAATCCGACTAAATAAATCCATCTAGGTAATCTAGGAGCCAAGGGTCCTTGCCTAAAATCACTTTCTCACCATTGCCTACACGCCATCGAAGACCTTTACGTAATAGAGGTTGGGCAGCCAAAATGCTATGCTATGCAAAATTGCTCCTTGCATGTTTCTTAGCATGTAAGAAGGAACATACGGGAAAAACTTTGCTTTCAACACTCGAGTCAATAGAGAGTAATGATTATTCATCACCTTCCATCCTTGTTTACACAATATAAATCATTTATTTTCTTGAACCCCCATACCTCTAAACTTTTTAGGTAAATATAATTGATCCTAAGATAGCCAATTGATGCCTCTTTGCTGTTCACCTTATAACCCCACCAAAAAGAGTTGAGCATCCTCTTAATATCTTTACAAATTATGAGAGGGAGCTTAAAGACCCATGTAGCATACATCAGAAGGGATTGTAGAACTGACTTGATCATGACCTCTCGGCCTACACTTGATAATATTTTATTCTACCAAGCATGGATTCTAGACCACATCCGCGACTTCAAGTAGAAGAAAATTTCACATTTTCTTTAACTAATCATGAAAGGAAGGCCAAGATATGTTCCTCTACAATCCAAATCCATAATACCTAGTGAATTTTTCAATATCAGTTTGCAGCTATTTGACATATTTGGACTAAAATAAATGGCTGATTTATTAAAATTTATGATTTGCCCAGATTTACTAAAGTAGATGTCTAAAGCTTCCTTCATATGGGATTGCTTGTTAGCTGAAGCTTTAAAGAAGAGGAGAAAATCATCAGTAAAGAAAAGATGAGTTACCTCTTGTGCTTTTACTATAAGTTTACACCCATGAATTAAGTTACACCATTGCTTATGTTGAAGGAGAAGGCTAAGACCCTTGGTACAGATAATGAAGAGATAAAGAAATAATGGATCTCTTTGGCACAACCCTCTACCAGGCATGATAGGTCTACTTTCCTAAGAATCGAAAACCATAAAATAGGCAATAGTATAGATACAACACATGATAAGATCCACCTATTATTTACTAAAACCTATAGCCAACATCATCTGAGCCAAGAACCACCATTCCATCCGGTCATAAGCCTTACTCATATCTATCTTGTGGGCAGCAAACTCATTTCCCTTTGAGCTTTTGGACTTCATAGCATACGTACATTCGAATGCAAGTAAGATGTTATCTGTGATTAGCCGTTAAGGAACAAATGCACTTTGGGTCTGTAAAATAAGCCTATGAAGCAAAGATTTTGATATGGATGCTCCATCATCTTATCTCCAGCTGGACAAGGGGCCTGTAAGGAATAAATAATAAAGAAAAGCTGAGGGCATGGGGTGTCCCAAAACCCCTCTGACGATCAAGTCAATGGAATTCCTGAGTGGATGGAGCCATGTACTTCAATAAGAATGCATGAGATAATAAAAGAAAAGAAGATGAAGTTGTTTATGTGGGATGTAGAATTCTAGAGAAAAATGGAGTTCTAGAATGGGAGAGAGGAGAAGAGAGAACGAAAGAGAGAAAGAATAATAGAGAAGAAGAAGTCTTACCATTATGGCTACCAACTTTTATATGATTAGTGGTGTACTTGTAAGAAATAATGGAAGCCACCTATCTCCATTATTATAATGGCTTTGGCAAAGCATTTGAGTGCTATGTAACCAGCGGTTGGTGGCGTCAGAGTGATTTGATGTGCGACTGTAGTGTATTTAATGCACTGTATTGGGGGAGGGAGCCGGCGGTGAGTCTCCTAAGAGGAATTCCTGGATAGCTTAGATTTTAACTAATTATTAGGGAAATACCCGAATGGATCAGTTGAAAAGTCAATTAATCATAAAGGGTCCCACTGGAGGGATTAATATGTCAACCTTTCCACATGGCGCTTCTTGATTGGATAGGTATTTTAGCGCATCATCAGTAGTCCCTCCTCTTAGTCCTAAGACTGAGTGGGTAGGTCTTAGGAAGATTCCTATGCGATATTCCTCTCAGGTATGTAGGCGCTATAGTGCTCATCAGTTTACAGCACAGGGAAAAAGTGCACACATCCCCTTTCATGTCATACCATTATCATGAGCATAGTGGTGCAAGTTTTTAGGCATAGTTCAAGATTAACTGGTGCTTCAACCACCCCGTCTGGTCTAATAATGGTGGTTGTAAGCAGAGTTTAAATTTTAAAATCCAAAATTTTTGGGGAAGTTACATTTTGGATAAATAACCGCCGCCACTAAGTTTAGCCTTTATAAATTCTAGCTTCAAAACCTGAGAGGGGATAAATGAGCAAGAGGAAAGGCAATTGACTTTACTTCACTTTAGGGAGGCGGTTTTCTCCATATTCTTCTTTTTTACTTTTTGGTGTCTTCTGTGTTTATCGATTTAGGCACGTCTTTGTCTTCTCCCATCTTTGAACTTTTACTTTGTCCCTCTTTACACCATGAGCCATGGGCATGAACTTCCCTAATTGTTTCCAATGAAACCATTAAACACTTTCTTAGAGAATTAGGGGGCAGATCTTATCTAAAAGAGGCGATCTCCATTAGGGCCGCATTGAAGAATGAACGATTATGTGTTCCAGAGGGCTTTACTGATATAGTAAACGCCTGAAGAGATGAGAGAGACATGGTTTTCTTTACAAAGAAAATCGAGTTTGGTCTAGATTTGCCTCCTTCTCCCTTTAGCATGCAAATCTTTTAGTTTTACCATAAATTCCCTCGGTTTATGACTCCTCATGGCATTCTTCTAATTTCTTCTTTCCCCATTCAGTGCAAGAAGTTAGGGATTGTCCTAACTGTGAACTTGTTTAGAGTATTCTTTGATGTTAAGAAAATCACTAGTGGATTTTTTACAGTTCATAGTTGTTAGGGCTTTGTCATATGTAGGAATTTTCCTGATGTAGATAAGTTACAGAGATTTATGTTTTTGGTAGCTAGATTAAAAGAGAATGGGCCTCTATCAAAGTGGGACTTTAGGATAAGCCTTAGGGAATTGCCTGAGGATACAAAAAAAAGCTCCTGAATTAGATGATGAAGAAAAATTAGGCTTTGAAAAGATTGTAGGGTAAGGTAAGGTTTTCTATGTTTAGAGGATTCTGGCTGGGTACCTGATGAGTGTAAAAAACACATGTTTTAAGCACTCTATTTTATTGCATCTTAGGCTTAGTAGTTGCATTATTAGTTAGTTTTTTAGTTAATTTAGTTAGTTTTATTATTTTATCTTAATTAGTAGGATTTATTTATTTTTAGATATTTTCTTTTATATTTTGTTTTGTATGATACATTGGGATGAAGATTGGATCAATCGTTGAAGTTTGGATAGGCCAAAGACTCAATATAAAGCCTTATCTAAAGTTTGGATAGGCCAAAGACTCAATATAAAGCCTTATCTACGTTGGGGATGAGCATGGCCGTGTTTGGCCTTGTTTAAAAGTAATATTTGGCCATGCTACAGGTGGCACGGCCATGCCACTCACAAAGATCAGCAACAAGTTGTCTATTGCGCAGCCATGCCATTTTTTGGCGCACCCATGCTAGCTTTGTGTGACAGCCCACGAAGTGATAATTTTCAGCTAAAGTTTAGATAGATAAGGACTTATCTCTTAGTTTTTGATTAGATAGAGTTTGAGAGGGGTTAGATTACTTTTCTTACTAGGACTTTGGGTCAATAAATAGGACCATACTCTTCATTTAAGGGTTGTTCTGTTTTTGTTCATATTCTTATTTTTAGATCTTGTTCTTCTTTTTAGTTCTTGTTTTTATTTTTGCTCATATTAGAATAGGATTTGGTGTTGAAGATTGAAGGAAAAGCTTTCTCTACACCTTGGTGAAGGGAGTTTTCTTGTTAACTTTTCTTATTATTCATCATGATTGGAATTGTTTTCTTCATTTCTTCATCTCTTTTTTTTTCTTTTTAATATAAGTGGCTAGATTCCTTTTTAGGGTTCTTATTCTGAATTAACCATGTGCTTATTGTGATTATTGTTAGGTTATTACTTTTAATTCATTGGTTATTGTTATGCTTAATGTCATTTTAGGCCTGACCAACCTAAGATTGAATTGACACTATAGGCTTAATCAAGAGATAAGTTCTGTAGGAAGTGGCAATGACCTATTGATTGCTTAGTTAGTTGAGAGACAATTAAGTGAATCAATATTGATTAAAGATTGTGTTTAAAATTGGAATTAAAAGGCATTAGGTTGGTGAGAGCCGGTTAACTTAATGTTGATTAATCTCTAATTAATTATAGGTTTATCTGAGAGGAAAATCTATAGTTTTTAAGATCCCTTCAAAATGAATTAAAACTAGTGTAGACCTAGTTGTGTAATTAATCCTTTGAAATGGTTAATTGAGAATAAGGAACCCTAGCTTTTAAAATTTGCATTGAATTTTTGTTTTTACCTTTCTTAATTTAGTTTCATTTCTTTGAATTTCCAAACTCTATTTCGTTTTCTAAACAATCAAACATTGTGAGTATTGCAGTATTCAACCTACAATCCCTGTGGGACGATATATTTATTTACTACTTGATACGATTATGTGCGCTTGCGGATTAGTACACATTAAGTTTTTGTCACCGTTGTTGGGGATTAGCAAATGCTGGATATTGAAATTGTTTTGGTTGATGCACACACAAAGTGCGAGCAAACAAGGACTTGAGTTGATACCACTTAATTTGAAGCTAGAAAAGACAGTTCGTGAGAAAAAGAAACAAACAGTCATATCTCGAAAATCACCAAGCAAAATGGACTTAGGAGATGACCGAAATGAACCGCTGAGGCAACAAGTTCTTCAAAATCCTCAGAATGGTCAGAGAACCATGCGAGATTTTATGAGTCCTAATGTGCAGGGTGATCAAACAGCAATTGTGAGGCCGGCAGTAGCAGCAAACAACTTTGAAATTAAGCCGGCGATGATTCAAATAATTCAGAACTTACCATTCAATGGGCTATCACATGAGGATCCATTTGGTCATATGTCTAGATTCTTGGAGTACTGTTCTACCTTCAAGATGAATGGAGTACAACCTGATGCAATTCAGTTGATCTTATTTCCATTTTCCCTAATAGATAGAGCAAAGAGATGGTTTACAAGTTTACCACCCAACTCCATCAACACTTGGCAAGAGCTTTACACAGACTTTTTCAACAAGTACTTGCCACCTGCAAAAGTAATGAGAATCAAAAATGAGATTAACTCTTTCTTCCAAAGAGATGATGAAACATTCTACGAGTGCTGGAAAAGATTCAAAGACCTTCAGAAGCAGTGTCCACCACAATTGATTCCTACATGGGACTTGGTGCAATCATTCTACGAAGGAGTCAATCATGCAGTTAGAGTCAACATTGATGCAGCAGCTGGAGGTACTATCATGTCAAAGACACCAGAAGATGCCATGGATCTTTTTGAAGAAATGGCCACTACACAAAGTTTGTGGTCTAATGAGAGGAACATTACAAAGAAAGCTGGACCCATAGAAGTGGATAATTTTACCATATTGAATGCAAAGCTTGATGCTCTGACAAAAAGGATGGACAAAGTGAATGTAGTATCTACATTGTCTTCCTCTTGTGAATTATGTCAAGGAGGTCATCCTACAATAGAATGTCAATTGATGCAAGGAATGTCTACTACGGAGGGTGTCAACTATATAGGCAATTTTAAAGGGCCTCAAAACCAAGTCTATGGTAACACTTATGATTCTAGTTGGAAGAACCATCCAAACCTTTCTTGGAGCAATCAAGGGAATAACCAGTGGCGACCACAAGTACCACCAGGATTTGGAGGGCAGAATGCACAACAACCTCAACCTCAATTTCATCATGACAAAGGTTCATCTTTAGGAACTTCAATGGAAAGCAAGATGGAGAAATTCATGGATGTAATGTCAGCAAAGATGGGTCAACTAGATGAAGCTCAAAAGAGAATGGATCAAATGATTCGAAATCATTCTTCTTCTATTCACAATCTAGAAGTACAAATAGGGCAGCTAGCAAATTCTTTATCAACAAAGAATCAAGGTGCATTACCAAGCAATATGGAGAAAAATCTAAAGGAGCAAGTGAAAGCTATCACCTTAATAAGTGGTACAGAGATCCAAACCCCTAAAGCAACAATGGAGTATGAAGAAAAGAAGAAGGAAGGAGAGAAAAAGCCAAAAAGTGAAAGGGTTGAGACATTAGAAGAACCAAAAGTGAAGGTGGAGAATAAAGAGAAGGCAAAGTCACCACCAATTCGACCATATGAACCTCCAGTACCATATCCACAATGGTTGATAAAAAAGGAGTATGATCAGCAATTTGCAAAATTCTTAGAAAGATTCAAGACACTTCACATTAATGTGCCTATTGTGGAATGTCTAGCTCAAATGCCAAAATATGCAAATTTCTCAAATGAGCTAATTTCCAATAAAAAGAAGTTGCAAGAATGTGAGGCAGTTACACTTACAAAATAGTGCAGTGCAATCATCTCTAATAAACTTCTTTTAAAATAATAGCAACCAAGGAGTCTTACCATTCCATGCTCAGTTAGAAATTTATCATTTCAAAAGTCTTTATGTGATTTAGCTGCTTCTATTAACCTTATGCCTTTATCTATTTATAGGAAATTGGGACTTGGAGAAGCAAGACCAACGAACATCTGTTTACAACTGGCAGATAGGATAGTAAAAGAACTAGAAGGAATAGTTGAAGATGTGCTCATAAGGGATGGAAAGTTCATCTTTCCTGTGGACTTTGTTGTTCTTGATTTTGAAGGAGATGAAGATGTTCCATTGATCCTGGGTATGCCTTTCCTCTACACTGCCAAGGCAGTCATTGATGTTTATGATGGTACGTTGACATTAAAAGTAGGTGAGGAGAGTTGTAAGTTCAACATCTATCAAGGTATGAAACATCCTTCTAATAATGATTTATGCTTTAGAGTTGATGTTTTGGATGAATGTGTGAGTGAAGTCCAACGAAGGAGGTTGGAAAATTATGATGAATT
>CATIWO010343766.1:0-15094 GCA_949673435.1 Macaranga tanarius | reverse complement strand
GGTTTAGTACTAATATTTTAAATTTTATTAATAATTTTAGTTTCTAAATATATAAAACTCTTAATAAAATTATTTACTACCAAAAAAATTATAACAAAACGTATTTAAATATATTTTAGAGAATCGGTTCATTTGATTTTTTTAAAAAATTATTAAATAAAATAAATATAAAAAATTAACATTAATATATCTTATAAATCTTATTAGAATATTGTAAAATTACATAAATAAAATAACTTAAAAAATAAAAAGTGAAAAGAAAATACAAAAATAAAAAATAACCAAATCGAAACGAAAAAGTTTGGTTCGGTTCAATTCAGTTTGGGTATTTTATTGGAAATTTAACTAAAGTTTGGGGAGTTTACTGCTACGATTTTGAAAGTTGGGTGCTATAGTGGTATCTAAAGTAAAATTTGGGTACCATGTGTGAAAATTACCCGCAAAAAGGGGAGAAAAATAACGTGGCATATGATGTGGCGCCACTTGGTACTTTTACAGCCACGTCAGCGACCATGTCAGCTCCACGTCATCGTCGTCGGCCGAAAATTGGGTGTGGGTACTGTATATGAAATGTAACAAAAGGTTGGGGAGTTTATTGTTTCGATTTGAAAATTGGGTATTATAGTGGTACCTAGAAGAAAAGTTGAGTACCGTGTGTGAAAATTACCAACAGTTTCAGTTGCACACTTTGCACTCGCACTCGCACATGATTTGTTTCACGTGCGTTTCATAACGTGGCAATGCAGTCTTACCTCTAACAGCATATGGGTATATTCACTGAGTTGGAAATGACGTGTAAATGAGTTGGAATCTATCTCTTTTGCCCCTTAAAAGCGACTAAATAATGAAGCTTTTGGGTTGCAAATGGATTTAAATGCTTATGAAGGTACTCATTCAAAAAAAATCTATTCAAACTCATATAATAATATTGTTTTCATTAAATAAAAATGAGTTCAAATATCAATAAAAAATTCATATTTGTTACAATATTTTTATTTTTTAATTTTTTAATACTTTATCTTAATTATTTAATTAAGAATTATTTTACTAAAATTCAAAAATGCTTTTAATTTTGATAAATAAAAGATAGGGATAAGTATATTTGTAATCCTTGTGGTTTGGTGTTTTGGTAAAACTAGTTTTTTTTTTTTTTTTTGATATTTAAGTACTTATTTTTTATATTTCTTACATTTTTATACCTTTCTAAATAATATTGTTTAAAATTTATATTTAATTGTTAATATAATATAAATTTTTAATACTAAAATAGTAAATTCACGTATTGAGTGACATAACATTTAACAAACTATAATAAAATTCATAATAGATTATGTTTAATGTATTTTAATTTTATTATAAATAAAAAGAAATTATTTTTTGATAAAATTTTAATATTTTTAAAAACAAGAACTTAATTATATGAATCATTACGTATAAAATATATGTATAAAAATAGACAATTAATTATATTAATTATATATTATATATAAAATAAATCTATCATTGAAATTGATAGGCATCAGAGTGTAAGAAATATATATATATTTTTTTAAAGTGTAAGAAATATAAAATACTAATATTTTAATGTGGCAAAAAAATTACACTACTAATTAGTTAAACAGTAAAACATAGGAATTAAAATTATATTTATCCTTAAAAGATAAATAATAAAATAAAATTATAATAAATTTACATATGACGTTGATGAAATTGGAATTTAACAAAATTAGTAGAAGAAAAAGCGGCGACGTATTGGAACAATTCCCAAAAATATCTGCCTCGTTGAATTGATTGGGAACTGTGGCTTCACGAAAGCTTTAGTTAAAAAGTTGTTGGCTTACAGTTACAGTTCCACATTTGCGCTTGCGCTTGCGCTTGCACATGATTTGTTTCACGTGCGTTTCATGACGTGGCAATGCAATCTTAGCTCTACACAGATGGGTATATTCACTAGGTTGGAAATGACGTGTAAATGAGTTGGAATCTCTCTCCTTTGCCCCTTAAAAGCGACTAAATAATGAAGCTTTTGGGGTTGCATTAAATGGATTTAAATGCTCATGAAGGAACTCGTTCAGCAAAAATCCATTACATGTCCAACAAAAAATAAAAAATAAAAATCCATCCAAACTTATATAATAAAATTGGTTTCATTAAATAAAATGAGTTCAAATATCAATAATTTTACTTTATAAAATTATATATTTAAATTTATTTTGACCCAATTTAGACTCATAAGTAATTCATAAACAATAAATAATATAATAAACTTCTATTCGAATTATATTTAATAGTAAACGGATTAAATTCGAACTAGTTAAAACTCGATTCAGGTTATTTTATTCCGTATACATGATTAATAATATTTCATTAATTTACATTTTATTTTAAAATCTAATTTTTATTCTCATAAATTTTACATGTGTGTTGAGGAGAAAAAATTATATGTGATTTAGAAAATTAAACTATTACTTAAAATTTTACATAAAAAAATTAAAATTTTAAAATATGAAAATAAAAATTAAACTTATGTGTAAGTAAAAATAAAATTACTTTAAAAATAAATGTTAAAATTTATAAATATTTAAAGCTTTTGTATTTGACGTTAGTTGAAATTATGGTTGCTTGTTAAAAGAATTTTTCTTTTAAAAAATTATTAATTTGTAAGCTAAGCTTGCGCTCATAATGAAAATTATTATTTTATCAATATTCAGTAACTTGATACCCGTTGTTCAAAAAAGAAAAATTAACTTATACCTCAATATAATTATTTTTAACTCTTTCCAGAATAAGAAAAGCATATGGTGGATTATTATTTGATACACAATTATTTTATAAAACAGTTGATTGAAGAATAATAAGAAAAGAAAAGGGATTAACATAAAGAAGCAATACCATGATATAGGTGTAGCCTAGTCAGATGTGATGCGGTATGGACACAGTTCATACCTTATCATTTTTTTTTGGGAAATAATTTGTGTCACAGCCGTGTGCTGCTGGTAGCGACATATTATATTTTTGCCCATATATTTTTATAATAATTATAAAAATAATAAATAAAATAATTATAAAAATAATAAATAAATAAATTATAAAATTTGAATTTTTAAATCATGGTATAGCAGGCCCATCCATTCTCCTCGTAAGTTTTAGATTTTGTTAATTTAATTAATTGTCCAATTAAAATAGGTATTTTTATATTATAATATAATTTTTCTATATTATAAAATTTAGAGGATGAAAATATAATTTGACAAAAAAGAATTTTATCATTATTTAGTGAACAATAATATTATTTACGTCGCTGAAAGCGCTACTTTTTTTTTTTTTTTTTTCACAGATTGTACATTAGAACCACACAACATTAATTGCTATGTTGTAATTGACAAAGTTCCACCAATTATAACAAGCTAAAGTAGCAAATCGTCCCTTGAATTATCATCCAAGATGCAATTAACCCCAAAATTAATTTTTTGGGCTATTTCACCCAAAAAGATTGCGATTTTGACTATTTGCCCCAAATTTAAGAGAGTGATTCACACCTCCCAAATAGAGCAACTGAAAAATATAAAATGATAATTATAATTATAATTATATTTTTTTTCTTCCTCCCCTATATTAGAATTAGGTTTATTCATTTAATTAAAAAAATATAACCACCATCATATACCATCACCACCGCCCACAACCACCACTATCACTATTACCCATCAGCACCACCACTACTCATCAGTAACATCATTACCACTAGAAACCACCACTGTAAAAATCATTAATGCCCAAAACCACCTAAATCCACTGCCACCTCTTTTACCACCTTCTTAGCCTGAGTTGCAGAACCATTTAAGGGATCTGTATACATGTTCAAAAGGGAAACTGTGAAAACTTAAATTCTTACTTTAGAGCAAGAGAAGAGTTGAACAACAAATGCACACATAATACAAATTAAACAAACTCTAAATAGCAAAAAATCAAAAATAATTAAGGACCGATATTTCAAAAAACATATAAATACCTTGAACAATGCCCCATCTCTTTCTCAACCTTAGCCTTCATGTTCTTCTTCAATCTATTTCAGCCTTTTCTGCATGTCTTTTAAAGCCCCATCATCATCAATAACACCACTATTACCCAACCATATAACCGCCATCAACAAAATTAAATGCCACCATAATCATCTCCAACAACATCAAAATCTAAAATATACAAAATCAAAAATAATAAAGTCAATAAGTCAATAAGAAAAAAAATGGGAGGAGATGGTTGAGATGAGTAATAGTCGAGATGGGCAGCGATGAGAGGATATGGTGAGAGGGGATAGGTTTGTGAAAATCAGTTGTGCAAGAGCCACAGTGAGAGGAGAGGCAATGTTGGTTGTTAGGACATGAGACGCAGGTGTTGTTTGCTGGGGGAGGAGAGGTGGGTGTTGTTTGCCAGGAGAGGAAAGACATGTTGGTATCTAAAAGAGGAGAGGCGGCGGTGGCAATTGCTATGAGAGGCGGTAGTAGTGGTTCCTGCGATAAATAGCGGTGGTGGTCTCTGTAATTGGCAAAGATTTTTTTAATCTTTATTTGTGAATATTAATTTTTAATCTAATACTTTAAATAAATATTATTTAATAATGTAAATAATAATGTTAATGAGAAGTAATTATTTTAATGAGAGAGTGAAATACACTTTCCTATATTAATTAAAATTTGGGCAAATAGCTAAAATTGTAATCTTTTTGGGTGAAATAGCCCAAAAAGTTAATTTTAGGGTTAATTGCACCTTGGATGATAGTTCAACGAGTGATTTGCTACTTTAGCCAATTATAATATCTTGTCTGCTACATCCACAATAGTTATACAACTTTTGCACTTCATTTTGGCTTTGCATGATTTGATTGGATTTGGACAACAAAAGTTAATCTCTACTCAACCATTATTATTAAATTATTAATTAAATGAAGTCATTGAGTAATTAATTAATTAAAAGTAATTAGTACTGATAGTTCCAGAATTGGCTCAAGTCTATAAAGAGTTCTGATTAGGAGTCTTACTCCTGAAGGCAATTTGATAAGGAAGATTAATTATAGAATAAGAAGGATTTTTGATAAGTCCTAATAGGAAGAGAACTAGGTATGCTTCTCCCTTATGCCTATATATAGCTCATATTTCTCTCATGTTGATTATCTTGAATAAACTCTTCTAACCTAAGCATTGGAGGCCCTGTAGATCAAAGATCCCAGATTCACCATAAAGTTTCTCTTATGTTTGCAAGTCTTGATCATTCATCAATTGGTGCCATTTGTAGGAAATCTTTTATTCTCAATTTTACTTATTTTCACAATCCATCATTAATATAGCTGGTTAGGCGACTCAAGGATGGCAAGTAGTGCAGATCTAACAACAACAGTAGATCCGATGATAACTAATCAAGGAATGGTGTAAGGAGATAGTTCGACTCGGATTCCTAATGAAACTTCAGCTCCGCTTACCATGCCACTCAGTGGGGGAATTTCCTCAGCATTGCCCCTGGGATTGTCTCCCCAGTATAATGCTCATTTTCAACACTTTATAAAACCAATTCCAATAGTATTATTCTAAAATCCTCAGAATTTTACAACACCTTCAACCTTGGCTAATGTTCATCCATCATCTAGCACACTCAACCTGCCTCCCCTATGCAGAGACGTAGTAATAGACAGCCTCAAGACTCGGCTCTTTATATTATAATAATAATTAGCATACGTAGCCCAGGACACACAAACCGAAGTTCAGATTGGAGGAACCTCTTGTCCTATAGAAACTTTACTGATAACCGCCCCAGGCGTTGGTCAGCAGGGCAGTCAAACACTTCTCCAAAATGAATATAGTACATCCAGAACCCAATCGTATAGAAGATTTGAAGGTAATGTTGATGACGAAGCCGAATTTGATGGGGCTAGGAGGGGGAGGACTGAGTTCCATAAACAATTATGAGAAGCATTATACAAGGTTCGAACAGGGCCTGATGAGATTGAAGAATGCATTTTGAATGGAAGTACTCCCTTCGTACATGGTATTATGGTAACTCAGATACCTTCAAAGTTCAAAGTTCCAACTTTGGATTCATATGATGGAACTGGAGATCCAGTAGCATATGTCTCCATGTTTAGAACAAAGATGATGTTACAAAACATCAACGATGCCATCCTATGCAGAGTATTTCCAACGACCTTGATAAGCATAGCTCAAAGATGGTTTTATAGGCTTCCGATGAATTCAGTAGCTACCTTCAAAGATTTGATTGAATAATTTAGAATCTAATTCATCACTAATATTCCACCAAAGAAGAGCATTAATGACCTTCGGTTCTGTAAACAAAGTGATATTGAAACACTCCAAAGTTACCTTGATAGATTCAATAAGATGGCCATGCAAATTGAGCATATGAGTAATGAAGCAGCCATAGACACGTTGAAATATAGAACTAGGATGGGCAAACTATGAGAGAAGATAATGACAAAGAAGCCTTAAACCTTCTCTGAAGCCATGGCAGTCGCCATAAAATTGATTGACCTCGACAAAGATCAAAGAGATATGCGTAGAAAAGACCTTGATGAAAATGTAGTGAAAAAGGATGAAAAGAAGGATGCCAGGAAGGAGCATAGCTCAAATTACAGATTTAGAACAATCAAAAAAAGGTACACTCCATTTAATGCAACCAGGTCAGAAATTCTGATGTGGATTAAACAGAATGCCATAGGTTTACCAAACACTAGAAAGTTAAATTCGAGCTCGATGGGAAGAAGGGATAAAAATAGGTGGTGTAGATATCACAGAGACTATGGTCATGATACAGACGATTATCATGATCTAAAAATGGAGATTGATCGATTAGTGAAAGCTAGATCCTTAAAGAAGTTCACCGAAGATGTTCTAAGATGACAATAAGGTGTGGATACTCGGTATGACGAGTAGGATGCCGTGAAGAGGACTCGTAGGGAAGTATCTGGAGTCATTAATATGATTTTAGAAGGGGAATCATCATCCAAAGATGGAAGAAAGAGAACGAGAAAGGAAGTATTTATAGCAGTTGAAGACTCGTCAATTCCCAATATCATTATTAACTAAGATGATGGTTCTTATGTGAAACAACCTCATAACGATGCCTTGGTGGTTAGTGCATATGTAAAAAACTAATTGGTCAAAAGAATACTTGTCGATGATGGGAGTGTGGTAAATGTCCTAACGTGGGAAGCTTTCTAAAAAATGGGAGGTTCACCTGTAGATTTAAAAACCATATCAAATCCCATAACCAGCTTTTGTGGAGGAACTATTCAACCTATGGGCAGTATAGAGTTGGAAATAGAATTTTAGAATTGCAACACAAAGGAAAACGTCATGCTCAGGTCCTTGTTTAATATAGTAGGCACTCGTTTAGCTTATAACGGAGTAATTGGAAGGCCTATCCTTTGGAAGTTGGGAGCAGTAACAAGTATCTGTTACTTAGTGATGAAAATCCTAACTATGGGAAAAATAATCACTATAAAAGGAGATCAGGAAGTGGCTAAATAGTGTTATAATCTTATTATGAAAGACGAGTTAAAAGCTTTCCCCATCGAGCACTTTGTAGAAATTGAGAAGCACAGAGTAAACCCTGAGCTGGTAGATGAATTATAGGAGCTAAAATTAGCCAATGGCAAGACAATTAAAATCGGCGGAGAAGCTCCAAGCCAAATTAAGAAGAAGATAATCCAGGTATTATAAAGTCATACAGATACTTTTACTACACAAGCATCCGAGATTGTAGGAATTGATCCTAGTATCGTCGAACATGGTCTGAATGTTGATCCTGCCATAAAGCTCGTTATACAGAAAAAGCAAAATTTTGCCTTTGAGCGACAGGTAATTATAGCATCTGAGACCAAAAAACTTCTGAAAGTAGGTTTTATAAGGGAAGTCTTCCACCCCGAATGGCTGGCCAATGTAGTGCTAATAAAAAAGTCGAATGGGAAAATTCGCATGTGTGTAGACTATACGGACCTCAACAAAGCATGTCCAAAGGATAACTATTCCCTACCGACCATTGATTAGTTGGTGGACTCAATGGCATGCCATATAATGTATAGCTTTGTGGATGCAACTCAAGGTTACCATCAGATCCCTTTGAAGAAGGAGGATCAGGAGAAAACATCTTTCATTACTCACCAAGGGTTATACTACTATAATGTCATGCCCTTTGGTTTAAAGAACGCAGGAGCTACGTATCAAAGGTTCATGAATTTCATTTTCAAAAATGACATAGGAAGAATAATTGAAGTGTACATGGATGACCTTATCATTAAGAGCAGGAACTTAGAAAGTCACGTCCATAATCTGGAATGAGTATTTCAGACTTTCAATCATTATAAAGTAAAATTGAATCTTGGTAAATGTGTTTTTGGTGTTAAAGCAGGGAAATTTCTAGGGTTTATGATCTCACATAGAGGAATAGAGGCAAACCAAGAAAAAATAGAGGCAATCCTTAATATGAAGGCACCTGCGAACCTGAACGAGCTACAAAAGCTAAACGGTCGGATAACGGCAATAGGGAGATTCATGTCCTATTTAGTAAAAAAATGCCTCGCTCTCTTTAAGGCATTAAAAAATAGTAAAAAGTTCGAGTGGACTGCCAATTGTCAATCTGCATTTGAGGACATCAAGAGGTTCTTAACCTCACCTCCGTTGCCAAGCAGACCAGTGTCTGGAGAAGACTTGTATTTATACTTATCTATTGGAAATGAATCCTTGGCATCCGTCTTAGTACGAGAAGATTAAAGAGAGCAGAATCCTATCTACTATGTGAGCAAAGTCCTTAGAGGATCAGAGGTTCGGTACCCAAAAATGGATAAGTTGGCCTTGGCGCTTGTTCACACATCCAAAAAGCTCCGGCATTATTTTTAAGCATATACGATAGTAGTGCAAAATAATCAATCACTCAAGAAAATTTTACAGAGGCCAGAGACATCAGGAAGACTTGTGCAATGGTCAGTTATGCTAGGGGAGCATAATATTGTATACAAACCATGGAAGGCAATCAAAGCTTAGGTATTGGCTGATTTTGTGCAGGAAATGACAGTCTCAGATTCAGACAATAAAGAAAAAAGTGAGTGGCAAATGTACATAGATGGGGCTATAGGAAAGCACGGATCCAGAGCCAGAATTATCTTAATAGGGCCTAAAAGGGTTAGAATTGAATATGATGTACGGATGAGATACCATGCCACTAATAACGCAGCAGAATATGAAGCATTGGTTATAGGATTAAGATTGGATAATGAAGTTAAAGTAGAGAGTCTTAGAATACTCTGCTATTCTCAGCTTGTAGTGAATCAATTAAAGAGGAACTTTGTGACGAAAGATTCGAATATGTACAAGTACTCAGAAAAGGCTCATGAGCTCTTACAATGGCTTGAAGAATATGAAGGACAGTGGAGCATCATTAAAATTCCTAGAGAGGAAAATGAAGCTGACTCATTAACAAAATTCGTAGTAGAAAATGGGGCCACATTCCAAAATAAGAAGCTCAAGGAGGTGCTCACCACTCCAACTATCGAAAAGAATGAGATACTAGCTAATTAAGCGATAAATGAATAGATGAAGCCCATAGAGTACTTGGAATCAGGGATTTTGCCTGAAGATAAGAAGAAAGCCCGAAAGATCCGAATAAAAGTAGCTCAGTATTCTCTACAAAAGGGAAACCTTTACCGAAGATCATTCAGCCATCCATGGAGTAAATGTATATCTTATAATGAGGGAAATTATGTCCTGAAGGAAATATATGAAGGAATATATAGAGCCCACAAAGCCCAAGCAACCTTGGTTAAGAAGGCTCTCCTGTAGGGTTATTATTGGCCTACCATGTCACAGGATACATAAAGGCTTTCATAGCATTGTGACAAATGTCAGAGACACTCTCAACTATCGCACTTGCCAGCTCACATTTAGAGTCCCATAGGAAGTCCGTGGCCTTTCGCTCTATGGGGAATGGACATCCTTGGACCTTTCCCATTAGCATCGGGACAGAGGAAATTTCTCATCGTCGCCATAGATCATTTTACAAAATGGATTGAGGTAGAAGCAGTTCCTACAATAACGGAGGCCAGGATTCATAAATTCTTATAGAAAGAGGTAGTATACAGATTCGGTATCCCCCATACTCTCATTACAGATAATGGAAAGTAATTCGATAATGAGAAGTTCAGATAGTTTTTTTCAGACCTCCATATAAAACTATGGTTCATTTCGGTAGCTTATCCACAGACCAATGGTCAAACAGAGGTAACTAATCAGATTATTTTATAGGGCATCAATAAGCATCTGGGTGACAAAAAAGGAGATTAGGCTGGCGAATTGTATAACATCATTTGGGCATACCGAACAACCCCAAGAAGCTCAACTAGAGAATTGCCTTTTCGATTAGCATACGGGATGGATGCTGTAATTCCTATCGAAATTGGATCCCTATCATTAAGGGTCTCTAAAAAATTTGAAGAAATAAAAAATAAATATGATTCCCTCCTCTCCCTAGACCTGTTGGAGGAACAAAGAGAGCAGGCATCAGTAGTAGCGGAAGCAAGATGCCAGCAAATAGCTTGGTATTATAACAACCGAGTACAACCTCGAACATTCAACATAGGAGACTTAGGCCTACGGAAGGCCAAAATCGGAAAGGGGAATGCTGGAATAGGAAAGCTATGAGCAATATGAAAAGGCCCATATAAAGTTGTAGAAACAACTGCTAAAGGTGCCTATAAACTTCAAAGTATGAATGATAAGTATGTTCCCAGATACTGGAATGTGGAAAGTTTAAGAAAATATTACCAGTAGGATTGGTATAGTTAGGCTATGAGCCAAATGACTTGCAATGTCATAAAAAGCTCCAAGAGAGCACAAATATTGTGTTTCACTTCGTTTCAATAATAAGCTCCAAGAGAGCACAAATGTTGTGTTTCACTTCGTTTCAATGATAAGCTCCAAGAGAGCACAAATGTTGTGTTTCACTTTATTTCAATAATAAGCTCTAAGAGAGTAAAAATGTTATGTTTTACTTTGTTTCAATTATAAGCTCCAAGAGAGCACAAATTTTGTGCTTCACTTTGTTTCAGTAATAAGCTCTAAGCTCCAAAAGAGCACAAATGTTATGTTTCACTTCGTTTCAATAATAAGCTCCAAGAGAGGACAAATGATGTGTTTCACTTCATTTCATTAATAAGCTCCAAGAGAGCACAAATGATGTGTTTCACTTCGTTTCATTAAAAAGCTCTAAGAGAGCACAAATGTTAGTGTTTCACTTCATTTCAATAAAATCTCTAAGAGTACTAATACTCCACATATATAAAGAGATCCAAGAAATCGTTAAGTAGATTACCATAAGAAAGCTCAAATTTCTAAGTTGTACTATACTAACGATTGATACAAAGCTTCACAAATAACACTTGGTGTATACTATCCTTTACGAATTACAATCAAAGTAGTTTTGAAGTGCTCAAAATTATATAAAGGTAAGCTTTACGAATGATTATTAATGTTCAGATAAAAGGTCACGTTCGTTAATTCAGCAGCTTGTATAAAGAAGATTTCAAAGGCAAAATTTTTCATTAATGATAATACGATTACAAAAAGTTCATTAAAATTTTTCAAAATATGCTACAGTCAATCTTCTCTCTGAGTAGGAAGAGCAAGTACGGCATCATCAGAGGGCACATCTGATCCCTCAACTTCGGATGATGGGGGTACGGAAGGTCCTTCGGTAGTGGGAACAGAAGCTATCGGTTGACTAACAGAGACAACTCGTTCTCTTTTCATAATGTCACTAAGCTCCCGGAGAGTAATCTTGGTAATTGGAGTAAAGTCAAGATCTGCATGTTGAAGGGACATAACTTGTTAAGTTTCAGTTTTCATTGTGTGAATGAAACTCGTAGTGAAATCTTGAAATTATTTCTTGTCACTTTGATGATTAACAACAAGTTACCAATTTTCCTTCTTTAGATCAACAACTCTCTTATTCAACTCTAGCACTGAAGCTTGCAGCCCCTCGTTCTCCTTCTTTTCAAGATTCAAGCTCGATAAAGCACTTGCTTTTTCAGTGCGAAGTGTATCAAATGCTTCTTTCATTGAACGAAGTTCATTTTCCTATTCAATATTGAGCTCGTTGATTTTTAGCTCTCTCAAATTGCACCCACTTTTGTGAATGTAACGCACATCGACCATCCATAAAAGTTATTGAGCGACCTACAAAAAGGTGAACCAATTTTTAGACAAAAATATTAATTCGTAAAATAAAAAGCTATTGAAGTACCTCAAAAAGACTCAGAAATATTTGACTTCAAAGCTCGGTCTCAGCCATTCCGTCCTATTTAGCCATGTCCTTCTTCAACCTAAGGCATTCAGATAGATGATCGTGAATAGCTGCAGAATTGATGCTAGGGTTATAAGCCTTTTTCTCTAACCAGGTGGTAGGGTTCAGACATCCCTCTATTCTTGGTCACTTGATGAGTATTTCACCTCCTTTTGTTATAGGTTCGTATGTATCTTCTGAACCTCAAGGCCTTTTTCCCTTCTATTTTTCAGTTGGTTCATTGGTCTTTTCCTTAGGAGAGAGATCGATCTCATAATCTTCAATACTTAGAGGAGGAACATTTGTAACATCAGTCGCCGAAGTCTCATCTACACAATCGCAAAGTCCTTCCATAAAATCATCAAGTAAATCAGCCATCTATAAAAGGGGAAATATCTAAGTTAGAAAAATACCTTTAGATTCAGATATACCACCTTTAACTTCATAGAGACCAGCATCATCAGACTGCTCGTGTCTATACATGAATGTCTCGATATAGAAGTTTGCTTAAGCTCGAATATGGTTGTATTGAGCAAGGAGATCGCTAAGAAAATCAAGGTTATATTTGATATAAGCAGTTGATCATTTAATAAAAGTGGCTTCATTTGCCCATATGGTGGGGATGTTCTGAAAGTCCATTTCATGTTTAATAATGAGGAACCGATTCCTCCAGGATCGGTTAATATCAGCTAGTTTTCCTAGCATGCTAAAATTGGCTATGACAGAAAGTGAGAAGGTCAAATCACCCTTCTTTTTTTATTAAGTTAAAAAAGTACCTATGCATAAAGATGGAGGGTTTGTGGCTTTGCGAATGAAGTATCTCGCAAAAAGCTATAAGAAAGTGATAGCCATTCGGATGAAGTTGGCCAGAGGCTATTGCGTAGGCTTGGAAAAATTGTATTACAAATGGGTCAAGGGGAAATCTAAGTCTGCCCTCTAATTGGTCCACATAAATAACTAATCTATTCTTTTTGCCCTTTTTATTAGGATTTTAGTGGGCTCTAAAGCTATCTTGGGCTTGAAATAATTTAAAATAAGTAGGGATTTTGTATGTCACTCTAAGTTGGTGAATAAAACCCTTAGAAAGTTGTGGAGGAAATTTAAAAGCGTCTAGTTATTGTCTAGGGGCCATTTCTTAAGATTCTCTACACAAATGGAAACTAAAAAAATTAAAAAGTAGAGAAGAGAGAGAGAGAAATGACCTTAGTTTTGGTAAGAAAAGTCACAGGATCCTAGCAGCAGATTGAAAGCGAGAGGAGGAAGAAACGAAACCCAGAAAAGAAAAATAAAATGGCATTCATAGTAAGGGAAAAATGAATATATAGCTAGAGGAAAATTCATTTATTCCTCAAATACCTTTGGTTATGGTAAGCCTTTATTTCTGGGAGAACAAAGGGCACACTTGGGATAAGTATGAGATGAATAGATGCTTTGGGAAGCGAGATGTAGTGGGGAGTAATGAAAAGTCTTGTCAATTATTAATAACTGCAATAAGGACAACCACAAATTCGTATCGGTTATCGAGGCTTTGAGGACAGGTGGATTAGATCATTATAACTGCATGTGAATACGAATGATTAGACGATTCCTTATATAATGATTGAATGGGTTCGTTCAACAAGAATGAGTATCATTATCACACTACGCATGAGTCCTTCGAACACCCGAAGATCAATAAATGTTTTTGTTAATTATAAACGAACTCTTGGCAAGCAAATTGGTCAAAATGAATAATCAAATGTTTGAAACATTCGTAAAAACATATCAAAATTATCTAATGAGGTATCGATTACTCGTACATATCAAATGAATCCTCGATGGGGAGAAACGATCAATCCTTACTTGAGAAGAATTGAAACGAGTACCTAGGAGTTCGTAAGAATATTTTGAATTCACGAACACCGAATGTTTCAAGCTATCGTAATTAGTAAGAGCACACTAATTTTATTGAACATAAATATTCGATACCATGGGGCAGAAATCTGATAGTTCCAGAATTAGCTCAAGTCTATAAAGAGTCCTGATTAGGAGTCTTACTCTTAAAGGTAATTGATAAGGAAGATTAATTATAGAATAAGAAGGATTCCTAATGAGTCCTAATAGGAAGAGGACTGAGTATACTTCTCCCTTATGCCTATATATAGCTCATATTTCTCTCATATTGATTATCTTGAATAAACTCTTCTAACTTAAGCATTGGAGGCCCTGTGGATCAAAGATCTCAGGTTCACCATAGGTTTTCTCTTGTATTTGCAGGTCTTGAAGGGTTGATCATTCATCAAGTACGTACATCAATTGTAAAGGTGTGCATTGAATATACAACTTTAAGGAATTAATGATATGATCCTATGTTCCATAAAAAAAGATTGCAAGTATAGCTCATGTTAATGAGTCAACTTTCATTAATTCGCATAAATTCATTTTTTTATATAGCAGGCTTCAATATTTTAGCTATAACTCACTCTAAAAATTTCAGATTGAGGCAATTTAAAAAGCTACAGAAAGCAAAGACACAAATCTACAATTATACTGAAGAAAGTTAGGGCTGATTCGATCATTTTCTAGGGTTAAAAATTCAGACAATCATCAAGTCGTGTGTAGGTTTGGGCAGACTGAGCACACTTCAGTAAATGGGCTATATCTCACTCAATACAGATCTAAATCAAGAGATTGAAGATGCTACTTAAAGATAACTTCATGAGCTACAACTTTTATGTTTTGGGCTTAAGTTAATTCAGCCTGAATCTTGATC
>CATIWO010343756.1:0-15174 GCA_949673435.1 Macaranga tanarius | reverse complement strand
TTTTTTTTTTGTTTATACTTTGTTGCTTATTTGTTGCTTTTTATTTTTTTTGTTACTTAGTTATTTCTTCTTGTTTTTTTATTGCTTATTTGTTTATTCTTATTTCTTTTGTTGCTTATTTATTTCTTCTTATTTCTTTCTGTTGCTTTTTTATTTCTTCATGTTTCTTTCTATTTATTCTTGTCTCTTCTTATTTCTTTTTGTTTCTTTTTGTTTCTATGTGTTTAATGTTATTTCTTTTTGTTATTTTTTGTTGCTTGTTTTGATTTTTTAATGTAATTGTCATTATTTATTTTAGGAATGGAAGTATTATATTAAGCCAAGTGAGCATTTTATGAGTAGGGTTTCTTGTTGTGTGAGTGAGAATGTATTTTTACATTTGAAGGAGAAGTTGAGTGATAAGCATATTGAATTGTTTAAGAAAAGTTATTTTAGTTATTTTTTGGACATGAAGAATGTTCAAGTGCAGCCTCAGGTTCTTCACTGCTTGCTTCTAAGGGAAGTATGTCAACCTAAATCTGATGAAATTTGGTTTGTCTTTTCTGGTTTTTGTTTTAAGGTTTTTTATTACTGAATTTGCTGTTGTGACGGGGTTGAAATGTGTTGATGATTTTAATAGAAAGAAGATTGGGAAATCTTCGAAGAATAAGTTAGTTGATAAGTTTTTTAATGGTTCTTCAAAAGTTAATAGGAGGGATATTGAAGACCATTTTCTTTCTGCGGATTTTGATTCTGATGAGGATGCATTGAAGTTGGCTGTTCTTTACTTTCTTAGTAATTTTTTATTTTCTGGTCCCAAGAATAAATCTGTTAATAAAAAATATTTTGATGTTGTTGATGCTGGATTGTATAATAAGTATGCTTGGGGAATAGATGCTTTTAATTTTACTTTGGATTCTTTAAGGGAAAGGTTGATTGGGGTTGGAAAGAAAGGAGGGGAATATTATTTTTATCATATTTTTGGCTTTCCATTGGCTTTCCAAGTTTGGTTTTATGAATGATGCAGTTATTGTGACGGTGTATTTGCTGTTCATGATGGCTGTTTAATTCCTCATATATTGAACTGGGGAGATTCTTATGTGTTGAATTTTAAGAAGCTGAATTCAAATATATTAAATTTATCCCCTTCTCAAGTAATTGCTTTTTTTCTTATTTTTTCAGGTTTTGTTGGTTTTTGTTGTTTTTTATTGCTTATTGTTGTTATTTGTTATTTTTGTAGTTGAACTTGAGTAATATTGTACCAATTGCTGCTGAAAAGGAGGTTTTAGATTTAAATGGGTTTTTTGGGAAACCAAAGGTTGGAAAAGCTAATGTATTTGCTTTCCATGATAAAAAAGTGGATAGTGGAGATGATTTTGTGTCACCTATCCTTCAAAAGCCTAAGAAAGTGAAATCTGTTGGTGAGAAAGGGCCATCAAGCATTGGTCATGCTGTTGGTGATAGGGATGGTATTTTGGAAAAGAAAATTAATAACTTAGAGAAGAGATGTAATGCAGAAATTGCTTCTTTGAGAATTTATGTTGAGGGAAAATTTTCTAATTTAGAAGGGAAGATAGATGAGAAATTTTCTAATTTAGAAAGGAAGTTGGACAAAATTCTTGAACAGAAATTTTCTAATGTTTATAAAGATGAAGAGGATCAGAAATATGATGAAGTTGTTTCTGAAAATAAAAGTGATAAGGAATTTGAGGATGATAGAAATGATAATTTCGATATTCTGTTGAATGCTGTTAAAGAGAGAAAAAGTACTAATAAAGAAGTTAAGATGAATCAAGAGGAAAAGAAGAGAAGTGAAGAAGATGTAAAGAAAAATAAAGAAGAGAATGAGGATAAAGAAGAGCTGAAGAGAAATGTTAAAGATGATGATTTGAAGAAAAATTTTGAAGAGGAGAAGAAAAAAGATGTTTCAAGAGTTGGTGTCTCTATTGATTCTTCGGATTCTTCTGATACTGAATATCATGATACGTTTCTAAAGGAGGTTGATAATATTGTGAAGAGTTTTGCAGAAAAAAGGATAAATTTTATGTTGTTTCTTATTTGTTGCTTATTTGTTTCTTCTCTGTTTCTTTACTGTTTCTTCACTGTTTCTTCTTCTTTCTTCTTTGTTTCTTCTTTGTTTCTTTCATTATTTTTTATTTTTTTCTTTGTTTCTTATTTTATTTATGTTTTGTTTATATAGGGAGCTACACCCGAACCTGTTAATGTATATAAAAATTTAGAGAGAGCTGTAGTTCCATATGTTGAACCTGGATTTTTTAAACCTCCTGAAAGTTTGGATGCAATGAGGGTTGCTAAGCCTAGTGTGGTTGTGAAATCTCCATTTGTTAAAGAGTTTGATTCAGGAGCAGGCTTAAAGAATTTTGGTCAGTCTATTTATAAACCTTTGCCTTTTGATGATTGGGTTAATGGTGCTCCTGATTTTGAAGAACTTTCTGTTTTTAACAAATGAATTGACGAGGGAGCTTACAAGTGGAAAAAGTAACTATTTTATTTGTGTTTTTTATATATTTGATTTTTCATAGATTATCTATTTTTTAATATATTTTTTTCCTTTTTAGGTCTACTTTAAAGTATTCTGAGAAATATGAGGTTCTGAAACCTGGATTCAACTTCAATGTTATTGAAATTTCTTCAAAAATATGGTTTCATACCTTGTTTTATGTTGGGGAGCTCATCAGTTGTTCTGTATATTTCTTATTTTTTTATTTATCGTCTTTATTTATTATTTATTATTTTTATCTTATTATATTTTTTGCAGCACCTTGATGTTATTTTTTATTATTTTAGAAAATGGAGTAGAATTTCTGGAAGTTGCACTGTTAATTTCACAACAACAAATGTATTATTTGATGGAAGTTTGCAGAAAACTTATACTCAGTTTATAGAAGCTAATTTTATATTTTGTTATACTCATATTGTGACTGAGTATATATTAGAAGATGTGATGTTATTTCCAAAGCCTTGGGTTGATGTTGAGCATGTTTTGTTCCCTGTTCATATTAGTTATCAAGAGCATTGAATTCTTCTAAGTTCGAGCATGAAGGATTGGTCTGTTTATGTATATAATTCTTTGAAGAATACTCATGGCTATACTGCTGAAGTTGTTAAGGCTTACAGTGTAATGCTGCCAAATTTTTTAAAAGAGATGGGAATTGGTTCTGGTCATGAAACACCTTTGCGAGTTGAAGTTGTTTCTAATTTGCCTGTTCAGCAAACTGAGTAAGTATTTTTTTTATTTTATTAATTTCTTGTTTCTTTTTTATTATTAATTTAATCTTTTGAATATTTTTTTCAGTGATTGTGGAGCTTTTATTTGTACATTTGCTAAGTTCTTTATTCATGACATGGAGATTCCCAAAGATTTTGATGTTAAGGTTTATAGATCAAGACTTGCATTATCACTGTACTGGTATGGTATGAGAAAGCTACATGGTGAAATTGTTAGTGAGTCAGAGCAGACTGGGAAGATCAGAAAGAAAAGGAAGCTGAAGAAGAAGTGATATTTTAGGAGATATTTGTTTAGTATTTTTTATATTTTTTTTGTTGTAATTCATTTTTTTTAATACATTAATTTTTAATTTATGTAATTCACATTTATTTTTATTAATAGAAGTTTTAATTTTTTTTGTGAATTTTTTTAAGTGTTATTGTTGTTTATTTTCACTGATGTTAAGCTTTCGTTTCTACTTGTTTTTTCTTTATTTCTTCTTTATTTCTTATTTTTTTCTACTTTGTTTCTTCTTGTTTTTCTTGTTTATTTTTTATTTGTTTCTTCTTTGTTTCTTATTTGTTTCTTCTTTATTTCTTTTTGTTTTTCTTGTTTCTTCTTTGTTTCTTCTTTGTTTCTTTTTGTTTTTCTTGTTTCTTCTTTGTTTCTTCTTTATTTCTTATTTATTTCTTTTATTTTTAATTTTCACTATTAGTGATATTAATATGAATAAATAAATTTTTTAGGTGTTATTGTTATTTTTTTCACTGATGTTAAGCTTTTGTTTCTTCTTTATTTTTTCTTTGTTTCTTCTTGTTTCTTTTTTTTTTATTCTCACTGTTAGTGATATTAATATGAACAAAAAAATAAAAAACAAAAAAATAATCTGAAATGTTAAAAATTATGTACCAACAATCACATTTATGAAATATTTGAATTCTTACAATAAGAATGAAAAATTTTTTACTTATAAAAAAGAGAAATGTGTCTTTTTAGCTTGTTTTGGGTGCATTTCTGCATATCTTTCTATTGTGGCCAAGTTATCCACACTTTTTACATTTGGTTTTATTTCCATTCTCCCATGGTGCTCTGATTCTTCTTCTCTTTGGTCTTCCAGCTTTTATTCTGCTGTGCGGTGGGTCTACTTGTATATGTTGCTCTTCATGTTGTATTTTTCATGTTGCTTGGTTTAGAGTTGGATATACTGTTTCTTTGTATGTTTCCAACAGTGCCTACTTTATGTAAAAATATGAGCAATCTATAGGGATCTTGATTCAATTGCTTCAATATTGCAAGTGCATGTGAACATGATAGTTTATCGATTTGGAACCTGTTGCATGAGTATTTTCTTTCTTCCATTTTGACAATAAATGTTGTATTCAAGTTATACATAGTGAATGTTCTTCTGTTGAAGGTTTAACTTGCATTGAAATTAAAAAAAATGAGGAAAACCGAAAAAAAATACAGCAGTGTGACTGTTTCTTTTTGTTGTTTATTTGTTGCTTATTGCTTATTTGTTATTTATTTATTTCTCTTTGATTTTTTTATTTGTTTTTATTGCTACAATATGAAATGCAACATTAAATGTAATATGAACTATTTCAAAAATAAATATCTAATGAAAAGTAATTATAGGATGATAAACAATTGATACAGTTACAAAAAACAACAACATGTCGAATATTAAGCAAAAGAGTACTAATATTACCTGTAGCTTTAGGCTTTTGATGTAGTTGTCATTAATAATATCTTGTGGTCTTTTAGCAAGCTTGCTGAATGTTGATCTTGCAAGATTTCTATTTAAATGAGTCCATTCTTACACTAAAGCATACAAGTACTGTAGCAATGCTGTTATTGGTAGGTCTTTAGCTTTGTTGACCACCGCATTCAATGATTCAGCTATATTTGAAATCATTGCTGAGTATCTGTTGTTGATTGACAAAGGTCTAGCCCATTTATGATACCTAATATTTTTCAGGTATTTGGTTATCCTTTCATCAGTCCTTTCTAAGTTGTTCATATAGTACTCGAACTCTTCAATGGTGTATGCTTTTGCTGCTTGAATAAAAGAATCCCTGATGCTTTTTAAGTGCTTTTTGAAGTTGGTTTTTAGGTTGTTTAAAAGATGGTATATACAAATACCATGGGCTACTTCAGGGTATATTTCTTGAACTGCTTTTTGTATACTTTCATATCTGTCAGAAATTATAGAAATTTCTTCTCTACACCCAAAAGCACGTCTGATTTTTCTGAAGAACCATTCCCAAGATTCATCATTTTCAGAGTCAACAACAGAGAAAGCAAGAGGAAAGATTTTAGCAGCAGCATCTTGTGTTATTGCTGAAAGTAGTGTGCCACCATATGTTCCCATCAGAAATGTGCCATTGACTACTACAATAGGTTTTCAATATTTCCAGCCTTTTATTGATGCATCAAGTGCCATGAAGACATAGAGGTATTAGTAGTCTTCTTTGGTATCGAGGTCAACAATTGATCCCAAATTTGTTATCGTTATCATGTGTAGGAAAGTTAGTAAAAGTGCATAGGATTCTTTTGGTTTACCTCTTAGCATTTGAAGTACCTTTTCTCTTGATCTCCATACTTTTATGTAGCTTATATTGATGCCATATTCTTCTTTCATGTCTCTCATTAAATTTGCTGGCGAGTATATGGTTTTGACACTCTAGTATTTTAATTTTATACAGTCAGCAACCAGAGTTGTTGTTACTTGTCTTTGGTCTGCTAATCTGATGTCCATGATGCATATGTGGATTTTGTTGAACTTTTTAACAATAAATTTGTCTGTTTTTCCATTTTTTGAAGCTCTTATCACCCAGCTGCATTTTTAATCAAGCATTTAGCAATAAAGTTGAGAGTATTTGTCTTAGCAGTTCTGTATTAGAAGTGGTTCTTGACAGTAGTAAGTCTTAATATTTTTTTGAATTCTTCTTTGCTGTTGTATATTACACCTTCTTCAGGTTATGTTGCTGTTTTGTTGCAGATTATTGATGATTCTTCACTGCCATCTTCCAGTAGAAGGATGTCGGTCATTATTTTTGCATAATCCAGATAATCTGAATTTTAATTATTTGATTCTGTGTTTGTTGAGTTGTGTTCAAAAATTAATACCATATCTGTTTGGGTTATTAAATTTTGTTGCAGCATGTTGTTGTTGAAGTTTTTTTATAAAAATTCCTTCTTCTCAACAGTGATGCATAGAGGAAATTTGGTCAAATCAGGCTCTTTCTTTTTTATTTGCAAATAGAAGAAGAGAGTTGCATTGTCTTCTACTTTTAAAGGTGGATAATTTTCTTTGACTTTGTACTGTATGATCATTTGCTAAAAATCTATTTGGATTCGAAGACTCTATGATATTATTTTTAGCATTTCATGAAAGCTGCAGTTTGGTTGTATTATAATTCTTATCACATCAAAATCAATATAATCCATTGCTTTATTCCAGTTCCTATTGTGATGAATGAAGACTGGTATGATTTCTATTATACTATTAATTAAAAAATCAAAGAAACTGGTTAGTTATTTTTGTTTTACGCAGTGTTGTTTCTTGTTGCTTTTTTGTTACTTTTTTATTGCTTATTTATTTCAATTTTATTTCTCTTTGATTTTCTTTGATTATTTTATTGCTTATTTGTTGCCTATTTATCTTTTTTTTCTATTTAATTTTCTTTGATTCTTTTATTGCTTTTGTTGCTTTTTTATTGCTTATTTATTTCTCTTTGTTGTATTAAGGTTTTGTTGCTTATTTGTTACTTTTTTGTTTCTCTTTGATTTTCTTTGATTCTTTTGTTGCTTTTTGTTGCTTATTTATTTCTCCTTGATTCTTTTGTTGATTTTGTTACTTATTTGTTGCTTTTTTGTTTCTCTTTGATTTTCTTTGATTCTTTTATTGCTTATTTGTTGCTTATTTATCTTTTTTTTCTATTTCATTTTCTTTGATTCTTTTATTGCTTTTGTTACTTTTTTATTGCTTATTTATTTCTATTTGTTGTATTAAGGTTTTGTTGCTTATTTGTTGCTTATTTGTTGCTTTTTTATTTTTCTTTGATTCTTTTGTTGCTTATTTATTGCTTATTTGTTACTTATTTATTTATTTTTATTTCTCTTTGATTCTTTTGTTACTTTTTTGTTTCTCTTTGTTTCTTTTTATTGAAAAAGCATTTATATAGTGTAAATCAAGTTTTAATGTCTTTTATAATCGTGATTTATTATTTCTTATTGATAAAATATAATTACAGAAAAATAAAAAAGCATATCTGATATATTTTTGAGGTGCGTACCTGTTTTTGTGAATGATTATTGCTTTTGATCTTCAATGTTGTTTCGGTTATTTTTTTTAATGTTGATTTCTCTGATTTGTTGAAGAATATTGTTGCAGATTTAGGTTTTTAAGATTCATAAACTTGATTTGTTGAAGACGCTTGTTTTCTGTTTCTTTCATAAAATTCAGAAGACAAAATAGCTGAAGTCGATCGGAGAAGGAAGTTGATCTGATCGTCAATTTGATTAATTGAAGAGAATTTTGAAATTGATTGGAGAAGAATTTTTAGTGTTTGGGATCGTGATTTTCTTGAGCGAGCTTGTTTTCCTTTTCTTTTTAGGAATCAGTATTTATTTTGGAATGTTTGTCTTTTAGCTGAAAAATGTTAGCTTATATATGGTCTAGATTTTTAAAATAAAAAACTTTCTTAAAGCTATTTTTGAAAACACTTTTGGTCAATGTAGCTTTTGGTATTATTTTTGGTTTTCTGGCTATTTTTGAAAAAATCCCTTGAAAAAATTCACTGCAATTATTTATTCTAAAGAGACGCGTATCTAACGTTAACAACAACCTAATCAGACCAGAAATCAACAATTTGGTTCAGTTTGATTTATATTTTCAAAATGCAAAAATTTATTTTAAATTGAAATTTTTAAATATATATAATTATATATTCAAATATTTTATAAAAATATATGTAATTTGGTGAACAATCCGTGTATTATGATACATAAAATTTTAAAGAGATAAGTAGGGAAAAAGTCTAAATTGGGTTCTCGCTTTTTGCCCTAGGAACACATTGAACCCTAATAAATTTTTTGGATCAAATTGAAACTTATTCTTCTAATAATATATATAGAGATATAGCCATGAAATATTATATTTTAGAGTACATAAAAACTTTCCATTTTAATTTTTAAATATATGTTCAATTTGTATATTACTAGTACTAACTACGTGCTTTACACATGAATAAAAAAATTTAAACTCATAATAGTACATAAATAATAAATATATGTTTTGATATTTTTATTATTATCCATACAAATAATTATATTTTGCGACAAATATAATAAAATTTTTAACACATTTTTCTTAAAAAGTTTAATTGTTTTTAAAAATAATATACACTATATATCAAAATTCTTCTCCTAAAAATCAATTTATTCAACCTTTGATGTCTTTTTTTTTTTGATAAATTATTTTATTACAATATTTTAATTAATAAATAATATTAATTAAAAATGATTTTATTATGTGATTTTATATATAATATTTTTCATTAAAATTAATTTTTTAATTTAAAATATGTTCAACATCTTACAATGTCAAAAAGTATAAAAAAATTAAAATATATATTACTTATTTAGGTATTAGGTGTATTGGTAAATAAAAGAATTTGGTTTAAATTTTATTGCTATTAGGTCTATTTTTCTTACTTAATATGAAGATGTTATTTTCTAATTAATTTTAAAAATAATTTATTTATATATGTTGTATTTCACTCTGTTATAGAATAAAACTATAGTATTTTAAATATTTTATAATTAAGAAAAATCTCAAATATTAAAATATTATAAGAATCCTAATTAATATGTGTTATAATAGAGTAGATAATTAATTCAACCAAAAGAGAAAGTAGGGTTGAGTACGATTCGATTCAATTTGAAGAATATAATTCTCCGAAATTGTTCTAAAATTTCAAAAATTTAAAATTAAAGAACCATAATTATTCCAAATTTTCTGTTCAATTTGGATTGGAGATTTGTTCTCCTCCAAATTAAATAAATAAATAAAAATATAATTCAAATCAAACTATTAAACTATAAAATATTTCATAATTTTATTATGGAATTAAATTATTTTCTTATTGTTTTATTTATCATTATTTTTTACTACAAAATTTTTATCATACACTCTAATATATCTTAAAATTATTATATTTTTTCATATGAAAAATTTATCATAAAAATACCATAGTTATAAAATATATATAATATATTACAATTTTATTGTTGAAGATGAATTTAAAATTTTTACTATAAAACATTTCTTATTTTAAATTACACGTTAAGTTACTAGGTCAAATTTTAACAAATAAGATAAAATTACGGAAAATAATTGAAAAATTCTATATTATACATAATTATAATTCTATTAATCGCTAATGTGTGTGTGTGTGTGTATGTATGTTTGTTTTGGTGGGGGGGGAGGGGGGTGAGTGGGGCGGGTTATATGACCGTTTAAGAGGGGTTTATCCACATTTCAAACTCTCTTTATTATAAACAATTATGAAATTTTATCTCAAAACCATATTTTTTACCAAAGGAAGGAAATGAATAAGGGCCGACTTCACTAAACTATGAGTTCTCTCAAAGTCTAAGACTCCCATGCTGGCTTCTTGCTTATAGGTTAATCCTTGAGATGAGATTTTTATTGAATAAATCCTTTAGTTTGATCGGTCCTTATTCATTTTCTTCCATTGATTGGAAATTCGGGCCACTAACTCAGGGTTGAGAACTCATAGTTTGACGATGTCAGCCTTTATTCATTTTCTTTCTTTGGTCAAAAATTTTCTTTCTTTGATAAAAAATATAGGTCAGGACAGGAGAAATATGGAAAATTTATATCCATATTTATCGGGGGTGAAAGATGCTTTGTCGCTTACTCACTACCTTCAATGCTTATCAAGCCAACAAAGCTCTTATTGTGGGGAGGATAAAAAGCATCCAGCGTAAAGTGGCCTTTCATTAAAGTACATGTAAATGCATGTGATGCAAACAATGATGCATGTGAAATGGAGAGGGAAGATTGCTTTTCTTTCTTAAAGTTGGTAGATGCATATATATATGCATGCAATGTGAATGATTATACTATTTAATGAATGGGTGAATTGCTTTTTCTTGAGGTGTATATGTAAATGCATGTATGCATGAGATGCTAATGGTTATGTTGTGGCGCAAAAGAAAAAATTATTTTTCAAAGATATAGGCATATAAGTGATCATGATACATGATGAAAAAGGAAGGGTACCTTTAAAAACCATTGTTCTATAGTAAAAATATATTTATGAATGTAATTGAATGTTTTTATGATGCATGATATATGGGAAGATTACTTACTTTTTATCGAAGCATATGTGTTGAAGCATATATGAATGTAACGTGCAATGTGTGGGGTACTAATGATTATGACGTATGATGAAGAGGTTTGGGCATTTGTGTGAGCATGGGGTTATACATGCAATGCTGATGAATGTGTTGTTTGATGAAATAGAAGATCATTATCTATCCTAAAGCAGATGAATTCATGCATGAATGTAATGTGAGTGATCATATTTTATGAGGACAAAGTAATTTACTTGTCTTTTTGAGGCATGTGTATGTATACAAATATATATATGATGAAAGTGGTTACGCAATGAGATGAAGGGGACGGTTGTTCTTTTTCTTTTTGAGGCATGCATGTATCAAGGATTATAGTGTATGGTAAAGAAAGAGGATTACTTTATTTGAGGTGTATATATAGATACATGTAAGCATGAAACACTAATGATTACACTATTTATTGAAGAAAGAGGATTCCTTTCTTCTTCAAGGTAGATGCACATGTGATCAAAATGCTAATTAACATGTTGCACAATGAAAGAGGGTATTGCTTACATCTCCAGGGAATGCATATGTGCATGAAATGTTAATGACCATGTTGCGTGATAGAGAGGAATGCTACTCTTTCAAGGTATATATATTGATGGATGTATGTAATGTAGAGGATTATTCCTTATAAGGATGGTATGGTTACTCACTTTCCTAAGGTATGTTCATGGATGTATGTGTGCACATAATGACCATGATGTAAGATGAAGGTGAAAATTCATTTATCATTTTTATTGAAGGTATACAGGTGATGTGTGCAAGCATGGACTAGCAATGGTATTGCTACATGCTGGAAAAAAGTATTTGTTTTGCTTTTCAAGGATATGAATACATATAAAATCTACACATGTAATGCAAATGGGTATGTTATATGATATAGTGAGTGTCAAGCTTTAAATGGTTTTAGGTCATTTGGGGATGAATGTAAGTTGCCACTTGATGAAACAAGCTCATTTCGAAGGTCAGGTTAAGGCTCTTTAAGTAGAGTTGGCTAGCTAATGATTCGTGGCTGGAGGCATTGGAGTCATGGCTGATAAGGAGAGAACTAACTCAATCAAGGATAAAATCAAAGATCTTGATGATGATGCATTGAACTAATATGGTTGTTTCTCAACTATGAGGTTATTCTAGATATCAAGGAGTCTAATTGTCATTTAGGAAGTTTTAGGCCATGGCCTATTAAATAGTTGATTGCTTTAGCATAAAGTTGCGTGAACATTGTGTCAAGTAATTTGGTAGGGTCTCTATCAAAAATAGGTCTTAACTTATAAGGATGGAAAATCCTTATCTATTATTGGAAAGTTGGGCTAGGCCTTATTGAGAAAAAGGTGGTCTTTTATAAGTGGGTCTGAATATTTGGAAAAGAAACGTTTTATTAGTAGCAGGTTCAAAATCTTAACCCTGTATGTGAATGGTTTAAAACTAACTCTATATGCAAGCTCATAAGTATGTTGAATATGCCCTTATATTTAGTTAATGCCTTTGCTACTTTTAACTTTTGCTCTAGCTAAGATGTCTTTGGAAAATCAGGAGTTTGGCCTCTAATATATTGACCCTCTTTGCAATCTTTGATGGCATCTGAGGAAGAATTAGGAACTTTCATATCAAAGAATGACTCATTTCTGCTGACATGGCATCAAGTATAGCAAGTGTGCTTTCTGAGTTATTTATTCTAGTGCATGGCTCATTATGTCTTATTTTGTTCTTTTATTTTTCCCTCTTTTCCCTAGGCGGTCCCCTTTTGGAGTTTTTTTCACCTAGCTGAGTTTTCTTTTATTTTTTATCCCTCTCTTTTTTCTTTTATTTTATTTTCTCTCTTTTGCTTAAGCTACCTTCTTTATGAAGATTTTTGGTCCTGACGGGGTCACTCTTTTCTCTTTTTTTATAAAGCTATAACAAGAATTAAGCAAATCCGCAAGTGTATAGAATCGTAACAACTAGTAATCAAAATATCATCCCACGGAGATTGTAAAATTGAATACTAAAATAATTACTATGTTTGTTTGTTTAAACACCGAAATTAAGGTTTAAAATCTTAAAGAATCAGCATTAATCGAAATAAAAACTCAGATTCAATCAAATTTTAAAAACTAGAATTCTTACTCTTAATTTGACCATTTCTTAAGATCGATTAATCAACTAGGTCTACATTAATCCTAATTCATTTTGAAGGGATCTTAAGAACCATAAATCTTCCTCTCAGACAAAGCTATGATTAATTGAGAATTAATTAACACTAAGTTTTTCGGCTCTCACCAACCTAATGTCTTTTAAATCCAATTTTAAAGCACAACTTTTTAATCAATATTGACCACTTGACTATCTCTCAACTAATTAAGCAATTAATAGGTTATTGCCTAATCCTATATAACTTATCTGTCAATCAAGCTCTATAGCGTCAATTCAATCTTAGGATGATCAGTCGTAAAATGACATTAAGCTTAACAATAACCAATGAATTAGAAATAACAACCTAACATTAATCACAATAGGCATATACTCAAATTGGAATAAGAACTCTAAAAAGGATTTTAGCCATTTATATTAAAAAGAAAAGAAAGAGATGAAGAAATGAAGAAAACAAATCCAATCATTATTAATAATAAGAAAAGTTAACAAGGAACCCCCTTCACAAAGGTGTAGAGAATGCTTGTTCTTCATAATCTTCAAATCAAATCCTTATTCTAATATGAGCAAAACATAAACTAACTAAAAGTGTTCTGAAAAATAAAACAAAATAGAAATCCTTCAACAACCCTTAATGAAAAATAAATGGTTCTATTTATAGACCTAGTTACCTAGCTAGAAAGATCATCTAAAACCTTTCAAACTCTATCTACTCTAGAGCTTAAAGATGAGCTCAATTCTATCCAAACTTCAGCTCAAACTCATCATCTTGTTGGCTACCACATCAACTATGCACGGGTGCGCAGGAAAATAGTATGGCTGTGCAAGAAAGCAACCTTTCCTTCACCATAGTCAGGCATGACTGTGCACGATTCTTGCATGGCCGTGCACCCCTATATTGCACTATAAATCAAGCTCAGGCATGGCCATGCACCAATTAAGCACTACCATACATGATTCCAATGTAGATAACTCCTCTTTTTGAGTCCTAAGCTCATCCACTCCAAGAGATAATCCCAACCTCATCCCATTGCATCCTACAAAATAAAAACTTAACAAAAATTATCTATTTAACATATAAATAACTAACTCATAAATAATTAAAATAAAATAATAAAATTAACTAAACTAATTAAAAACTAACTAAACATACAACTAACTAAACCTAATATGCACAAAATAGAGTGTTCAAAACTCATCAATACGATCATGTATGTATAGCATGTTCACGTAAGACATTATTAAGAATACCTTATAGTTGTAACAAAGAAAGTTAATGGTACGTGTATATATAAGGATGGCAAATAAAACAAAAGAAAAGGGTCAATAAATGAAAACAAAACAAATCAATACAAAGGAAAAGATATCATATGTCCATGTTAAGTTATGAACTACAGTGAAAAGAAGTTATCATGTATGCATGACATGTTCCTACCCTTATTAAGGATATATTATGGCCTTAAAAATATGCTATTTAGCGATGCATCCTACTTGCATGAATGCATGAAAGAAGATGTTAAGCAAAACAACAGAGAATGGTCAGTAAATGGAAACAAAATAAGTGAGTATGAAGGGACAAATATCACAAATGCATGCTATATTATGATCTACAAAAATGAGGCCGGCATGTATATATATTGTACCTATGCAGTTCATTATTAAGAATGCAAAATAAATACAAGAACTGTATGTATATATGCATGAAGATGATGAACAAGCTGAAAGAAGAGGGTTAGTGAATGAAAATAAAATAAGTTAGCATAAAAAGGAAAAGTTAGGAAATGATAACAAAACAAGCTAGTGTGAAAGAAAAGATATCTTGTATGCATGATATTTTATGAACTGTAAAAGATATGGTTAGTATGTATGCATGTCATGCTCATATATAATCTCAAAATAAACATGGCTACAAAAAATAGTTTTAGTCGTGAATATCTATATGTATGTATGTATGCATGAAAAGGAAAGTAAAAATGAGACAAAAGAAAAATCGGTTAGGTAAAATAAAAAATGGGGTTAGTAAGGACCTACTAAACGAAGAAACCAAACACATACAAATGCTCCCTTCCAACCTTATTCCTCCACAAGTGGGTTCAATCCTCCATTAACAGGGGACTTCCGATGCACATTCAGGTTTGGGCGATGTTAATCTATTTTGGAAGTAAAAAATTAATGGCGCTTTATGGTTGAAGCATGCTTACTCTGGTATGATCATATGCTATTTGTGCGAGCAGAACAGAGCCAATGCATCAATACAAATATGTTAGTATAGGTGATATGCCCTAGAGGCAATCTTGTATTTTGACATTGTAAAATCCTAAATGGCAATTAAAATATTCATTTAAATAAAGAGTTTATTTATTTGAGTATTACTCCATTAGCATTATGTTAAATAAATGTATTAT
>CATIWO010343721.1:0-19376 GCA_949673435.1 Macaranga tanarius | reverse complement strand
GAGAAGAGAAGAGAAGAGAGGAGAAGACCCAAAAGGACCCCATCCAATGGCGGGAGATTAAGTTGGGCTACGATGATGATGATGATGATGATGGGCTAATGAGAGGCCTACAGCAAGGCCCTCTAAAAAAATCGCAAAAGTAAAAATATAGAGACACTTGAAGAGCTGGAGTAAGTAGCCGCAATAGATATTTATAAAAAAATGAAATTTAAAATAAATAAATAAAAAAGGGGAAAAATAGAAAATGATGATAAAACCCAAAACCCTACAGCTGCAACTAATCCTTCTTCTTCTTCCTGAAAACAACAAATATATATATATATATAATTAACCTCACTCTCTCTCTATTCTCTTCTCTTCTCCCATTTTTTCATGATACATACATACGGACCTCTCTTTCTCTGAAACTATTATAACAGTAAGTAACAGTAATTGCTCACTCAATTTTCACTCTGAATATATTTCTATATATTCTCTACCTTTACTTCTAAATGATATTTTTCTATAATATCACTACTTCTTCTTACTCGATTCTTCATTTTTATTTTTTTAATTCTTCACTTCATCTTCTTCTTTGATATCTGTATTTTATTAATTAATTGTTGTTTCTTCTTTTCAGGATGTTTGGTTTTGGAATGTCAAGTGATAATTCTGGAATGGATTTTTTCTCTATTTTTTTCATGGTTTAGGTTATGCAGAAACTTTTTTTTTTTTTGAATAATTAAGGGTTTTGTAGCTGTTAAGTTGATTTTGAAGGAAAAAATGGAAATGAAGAGGAAGTCGCCTCTTCAGCTTCAAGCTCTCCAGAGATTCTATGCCGGTATCCTACCTTCTCTCTCTCTCTCTCTTTTTTTTTTTTATCTAGTTTTTACTGTGTAAATTATATCCATGCTTAAGCAATTTATAGCTACTGCTTCTTTTATTAAACCTTCATTTTAGTTAGGGAATATAATTACTTACCCCTTGTTTTGTTCATTTTCATTAAAGAATTCATTTCGTTTTCAAATGAATTTTTAATAGAATTCATTTGCAAATGAATTCCAATTTCATCTACACCAATTTTTATTTTATCAATAAGAATTCATACAGTTAAGCAATTCCACAAAATTAAAAAGTTGGAATTACAAATAAATTTTACAAAGTTTTCATTTAAACTAAACACACTCACTTGGATTTGCCAATGAATTCCATAAAATTTTATGGAATTCATTTGAACCAAACACGCCTTTAGTGTTTTGAAAGCCTATGAATGCAAGAATTTGATTATGTTCTATTGGAAGTTATCAGAGATGTATTCAAAGGCATTTTGAAAGGAAATCAACATCATGAAATAAATGGTGTATGATTTTGCAAGACTGAATTCAGTTCATGCGTGCACATGATTCATTCCCAACAAGGCCTTGCTGAATTGTTATTGTTCAAAATTTTACATGGAGTCTCTTTGGATGGCAGCGCCTAAGTAATTAGAACCGTAGTTGTGTATTTCAGTTTATGATGGTAGTGGTGTTGTTGTGTGATGCAGAGCAGAAGTATCCTTCACATTCGGTTATGGAAGAGCTTGCTGGGATCTTGGACTTAACATTCAAACAGGTCCAAGGATGGTTTGTGGAGAAAAGGAGGAGGGATAAAAGTAATGATATATTGACTGCATCACCTAGTTTAAGCAATAAGCTCTCGGTTGTTAAAGCAACCAATAATTGTGGGGCCAGGCCTGCCAGTAAGAAGATTAGTAAGACTAAGAAGAAGAACAAGTTGACTTCTGCTCAGAATTTGTTAACTCCAGGTTATATTTTATCTAAGATTTTTCGTAAAGATGGCCCTTCCCTTGGTGTTGAGTTTGATTCACTTCCTTCAAAGGCATTTCACAATTCTATAGGTATGGAAACAGAATTCATAGTGAGTTTTGTTGATTATTATTTTTTTTTTATGATTACTAATGCATAGTCGGTGGTCATTTAAAATTATAGTAGTCATTAGGATTTTTAATTTTTCTCTTCTGTTAGATAACCAGAATTGTCTTCTGTCACAACAGATGGAACATTCATAATCCTTTTTTTTTTTAATTAATGTGCATGTGAGAGATGTAGTAACCTTGGGCACTTTTTTTTTTTCTTGTTCCCCTCACTGAACTTTGATAAACTTTGTGATTAGTTTTATTATTTGTACTTCATTTGTTCTTGTAATTTGCTTCACTCTAATGCATTTTTTGGACATTTAGATTCCAGTAATTCTAGTCCTGCTTGCCAAATGAACCAAGGAGAAAACAAAAGGAGAAAGGTACTGAAATAAATTTCTAATGGGCATAAAATGGTGAATTTTTTATGAAAATATTTTTTCTTTTCTTGGGATGTTTATGAGATTTTCGTGTGCATTCTACATTTTATTTTTAGGTATCCAAGCAGGACATCTCAACCTGCCAGGATCTCAATAACAGTGCTCCAGCAAGGAAACATGGTATTGGGAAAGGTTTGATGACAGTATGGCGAGCAACAAATCCAAATGGTGGACATTTCCCTCCAGGAATTCCATTCACTGATAAAGAAATGGGACCTCAAGTACAGACTCCTGTATCACAAAAACCACTACGTCGGAACAAAAAACGACAACTGGTTTCTGTAATGGTTAGTATAGTTTTATTCTTTAAATTTTTTTCCTTGTGATGGATAGAATAGCCGTGGCCGGTTTTGTTTGCTTTTCTTGGGTATATATCCAAGTCTGATGATTTCTTAAATTTGTGTTGTTGTGGAACACTGTTGACTTGGTGCTGTCTCAGAAACAGAAAAGGTTGGAAAATCAAACTCATCATAAGAGGAAACTATCTGTCAAACAGAAAGAGGTAATTGATAAATTTATCGATGCATTAAGGAGTTGAATTCTTCTGTTGCAATTATTTCAACTATCCTGTTATTTGCAGGTGGAAGCTAGAAGAGATGAGTTCCTGAAGCAGCCACGCAAGGAAAAATGTGAACTGGCTTTGGAAGGGGTGATATCTCAGGAATGCATCAATCGATTTGCAATGCTAGCTGACGATGAAGAGTTGGAGCTGAGGGAACTACAAGCTGGACCGAATCCCCTTACATGTTCTGATAATTGTGCAACCAATGGAAAACATGACTGTTCACTTTGCAAAGGTTTATTTGAACCTATGTGCTCTGGAATTGCTTTAACTGTTTGTCTGCATTTTCTAGTATATAATGTTATATATACTGGAGTTCTTTAATCGCAACTTAATGATTTTTCAGATTTGCTGCCCAAATTTCCTCCAAATTGTGTTAAGATGAAGCAACCATTCACCAAGCAGGCTTGGGATTCCTCGCCAGAGACTGGGAAGAAACTGTTTAAGGTACGTAGAGCAGAATTAACTTTGCAGTGAATAATGCAAAATGCATTGTGCATGAGAGACACCTTTCTCCTTTGCTGAGAATTTTATTTTAAATTCTTAAAATGCATATTTTGGAAAAAGTGAATTCCAATTGTCTATGGTTATATGTGCTTGGAGAATCACTTCTAGCAGGGCTATTATTTTGTTTATTTTATTCCTGTTGTGTTGTTTTTTAATACATTTAATGAAGGTTAATTTTTTAGATAAAATTTCATTTTTGAAGATACAGTGCTAGTCCTCTAATTATCTTTACAATGACTTGCTCCTTTGAGCCATGAACTTGTGTTTCTCTTTAAGCATACACTCTTTGGTTTATTGCTTACGTTGCTCTTTTTTCAATTGTAGAATGCATAAAAAGTAGAAAAGTCACTGTTGAGGTTATCTTTTTACTGTTGCATTCTTTCGAGTATGATATGCCCTCTTAGCTATAATTTCTTCTATTAGTGTGTTTATTGTCATTTTTTGCTCTGTTTGTTCGGGCAATTTTTTTTATTTGCTCCATGATCTAAATTTGGGCTTCATTATTTCTCTGTTAAGTTCCCCTATAATTTAATAAGCACTCTCTTGCTCACATCTGTTAGGCTGTGTCACTTAGGGAGAGAAAGAATTCAGTATAACATCCCCTCACCTAGGCTTTGACCCTTGAAAGAAAGGTCTTGTGGATTCTGTTTGATGATGATCACACTTCTTATAGGTGTTTCATGAAGTGGATGCTTTCAGCCCATAAACTTGCATCTCTTCAGTTACAAGCCAAAGAAGTTAGCCATTGCACTTGACACCTCACCGCTATATCTGTTATATTTTTAATTATAAATCATCTAAATGCTTTCTACAATTCCAGTTTATGTTCATTGGGAAACTCTGTTCAGCAATTTGACATGAATCATTTAGAAGTCAATTAGTCTTTGCTCTTGTCCTCTAGCACATTTTTGATAGTTATGTTCTTTGTCTGTACATAGTGCACCTATGTGCTGACTGAAATAGGAAGCATGCTCATCGCAGATTCAACTGTGTCAATTTGGCTACCGCAAACACCAAACCTACTAAAAATTATTGATAGCACTTGCTCATTTGTTACTTTTGGTTTAAGAAGTTATTTTGTAGGAGAAAATTAGAACCTTATTCTCTATAATCCTAAATACATACTAAATTGTATACGATTTATCACTGGAATTTGGATTTTTAAGTTTTCTGATGTTTATTTTTCTTTTCATTTTTGCCATTTTTCATTCTCTTGAAGTTTTTAAAATTCTCACTGAAGTTTGGATGTGCTGTTTTGCAGGTTTTCTATTTTCTTTACACTTACTCTGTTGCTCTTGATATTTGCCCCTTCACTCTTGATGATTTTGCTCAAGCATTCCATGACAAGGTTAATGTTCAGATCATGTCTTTTGATTAGTTTGTATTTTAGCTTAGTTTTTTCTGTCATTTCGGATGTCAGTTCACTTATGTTTTCTCTTTGTTGATTCATCTTTCCGTGTATTGATTTCAGGAATCTTTATTACTTGGAAAAATTCATGTGGCCCTCCTGAAGCTTCTCTTATCTGATGTTGAAACAGAGATTAGCAGTGGATATGTGCCTCATTCAAATATATCGTGCAAATTTCTTGCACTTCTTCATTCAGTGAGTGCATTACTCTGAAGCTGTTCGTTACGAACATAATTTTCTTTTTGAATCCTATATGTAAACGCTATCTATTGTTTAGTTGCAGCAGTTTTTCATGAAGTGCCAAAACTGAAGCATGCAAATTAGTCAATTTTCGCCACATTATTCTTTGATTATGCCTGCATTATTAAATATAAGAGGTCATTGTTATACTTAAAGCAAACATGGTATCCTCGCCCTCCCAAAATATAAAGGATATCATTACCTAAGTAATAGATGCTTGCCTTGCTATATTACTTTATTGGACTAATATGAAAAATGCTTTTTCCATTACTCTTTTAACAAGAATTTATGGTACTCCCTTTTTGCAGTCATCTCTTTTGGCAATTTAAAGAGATGAAGTTTTGTTGTTTCCATAGATAAGTTTTTTAGTGACATTCTGGATGGTGCTTTCTGAATTGAGTTGTACAAAATTTTGGTATGGTGGTTTCTATTCCATGCACTGCCAGTGAAAGGTGTAATTTTCTCTGGTAGTCTTGCAATATTACTCCCTGCAGCTAATTATGCATTTGTTCTATCTATGGACCTGCAAGTGGATGCATGCATAACAATTTGCCAATATTTTGGAAATTGTGTTTGTTGCACAGATCTAACACTGTTTTCAGTTAAACAATTAAGGGAAATTTGCAAGCTTTTGTTAAATCTGGAAAGCATTCTAATGACTGGCAACTATTGATTAACAAACAAAACTGTTAATTTGTTTAAGAATCAGGGATTATTTTCTCCATTATAGATTGTGTCCAGTTGTAAAACTGGGATGTATTTGAATGTCACGGGATTTTGAGGGTTTTTCTAGCAGATAGTCAAGGTGCTGTCAAGGACGTTATTAGATAGTTTTAGGAACTCTGGAATTTACATGAGCTGGATGTCTGGGGATTTCTTCAAGTATGGGGTTCTCACATTGTACAAGTTTGGAATATTCAAACATTTATGCATATAATAAGTTGAAAGAAACGACGTGGTGTATTTTTTTATAGCTTGTGTGTGCTGAATAGTGGATGTACCATAGTTAATGCTAGCAATAATGGAAATTGCTATTGACTGATGAAAGTTCCATTAGTTCCTTGTTGTGGGCCTATGCAGACCCTTCTTGTGTGAAATATGATCATGAATATTGTGGTGAAGAAGAAAAACTGGGAATACTCATCTACTACAATATAGGCTTCTGATTTGCTTGTGCTTCTATTCCTACTGAACATGTAATTTCTGGTCCTGAGTGTGGTTGGGGGGAAGGGGGGAAGAGAAAGGGAGGAGGAAGAGGTGGGGTGGGGTTACAAAAAGTAATCTCTATCTTTCGAATCATTATAATAAGAATGAATCACATGTTTATAGGATTAATTGACTATTGATCTTTACTTTGGTAGGTTGAAGATCAAGAATTTCTTGTGGAGTTTTGGAAGAGGTCTCTTAATCCTCTTACATGGACAGAAATACTGCATCAAGTCTTAGTTGCAGCTGGTTTTGGTCCAAGGCAGGGTGCATTTCGCAAGGAAGCACTTAGCAAGGTATTATTTGGTTAAATTTTAGGATTGGGTTTTGTTTATGAATCTCTCTCTCTCTCACTACGTCTTCTGTCCATTTATATGTAAAATGTGCTTTTTCTTTGTGCTGTTTAGTTTGTCATACGTGACAAAAAATTTTAAGAAAATGAAACACTTGAAGGGGATATAAATTTCTTTCTTTTAGGAAATGAGCCTCATGGTGAAGTATGGCCTACGGCCTGGAACTTTGAAGGGTGAATTGTTTACACTTCTATTGGGGAGAGGAAATAACGGATTGAAAGTTCCTGACATTGCAAAGTCTTTGCAGGTAAGTTACTATAATTAAAGAGATTTTGCTTTACTGTTTTTTTTTTTTTAAAAAAAAAATCTCATCAGCACTGAATGCATGTTCAGTTTCTACTTATTTGTAATGATGAGTTTGGGTTCTGTTTTGAAGGTTGCTGAATTAAATCTTGCAAACACAACTGAGGAACTGGAACTTCTAATAAGTTCTACACTTTCAAGTGATATCACTTTGTTTGAAAAGATCTCACCATCTGCTTATCGCCTGCGCATTAGTACTCTTTCAAAGGAAGCTGACGACTTTGAATCTGATACTGAGGACTCTGGAAGTGTTCATGATGACTTCAATGGTAGTGGAACATGCAGCAGCAGTGATTCTGAGTGTGAATCAGAAAATCTCAACTCAAAAAAATCTAAGCATAGTAACTGTCATAAAACTAAAAATAACATGCTGACAGTATATAATGAAATTGATGAGAGCCATCCAGGAGAAGTGTGGTTGCTAGGACTTATGGAAGGTGAATATTCAGATTTGTGCATTGAAGAAAAGTTGAATGCATTAGTGGCTTTGATTGATCTACTCAGTGCTGGATCCAGTATTAGAATGGAGGTAATACAATGGCCCTTGGCACAGTTAAGAGTTTGAGTTCTAAAATTTTGATATTAAGGTTTAATAATTTTTAAATGATAGCTTCCTATAGTTCATTTCACTCCAAGTGGACATTAGATCTCTCTCTCTCTCTCTCACACTTTTTCTGAACATTGTTTTACAATTTTACATACTGTTGTTGTATAACAGATGTGAGGACTTAAATTATCAATCTCCATCCAAATAGATTATCTCATTTTTCTTTAACATGCCATTTTACTGACTTTACATTTTATCTCATTGATTTTGAATTTTGATTATCCTTAACTATTGTAACTACATTTTTTTTCTTAAGTGCTATGTTGCTTAACTGATACTTTCAGTCACGCTTATTGTAATTTAACCTGGATATATTTGATTTTACTGTTGAGTGATTGATATTTTGACTCCACTACTTCACTGCTCTTCAGGATGCAACAAGATTCACCGAGTCTGTTCCTAACGTGCATCATTATGGTTCTGGAGCAAAAATTAAGAGATCATCATCAGTGCAACATAATTTGCCCAGGCCATCCTGGGTCCACGTTGGACATATAAATACTACAAAGGAACTACGCACATCTTCAACATCTCGCCCTATTGATTCGTCAGTGTCCATCCTGAAGTTTAACGAGAGAGAAACGTCCAGCAAAGTGAATACACAAGAGACAGAACCTGGGGTCAATTTGCATCCGATGCAGTCTATCTTTTTGGGTTCTGATCGTAGGTACAATAGGTATTGGCTTTTCTTGGGCCCTTGTAATTCTCATGACCCAGGGCATAAGAGAGTTTATTTTGAATCTTCTGAGGATGGTCATTGGGAGGTGATTGATACTGAAGAGGTATCCTTCTCAACTTCTGCCATGATGCATAGTGAATGTCAATCCTTGGGTTGTTCTTTTGTTTAGAAAATGTTTTGCTTTGTAGCCACTTGCATATATATATATATATATATATTAACCTTGATGTGCTTGCGCAGGCTTTGCGTGCCTTGTTATCAGTTTTGGATGACAGAGGAACACGGGAGGCTCTTCTTATTGATTCTTTGGAAAAGCGGGAAAAGTTTCTATGTCAGGAGATGTCAAGTAGCATTGCAAATGAATATGGAAACAGGCATTTGACACTTTCAGATCATTCTGAACTGGAGATAGTTAGGGAAGATAGCACTTCTCCAGTGTCTGACGTAGATAACAACCTAAGCCTAAATGAGGTCACAAATGGTTTTTCCCCTTCATGTGGTGCAATAATTCTTTCAGCAGGGAAGAAAGAGGAAGATGAGAACCGGAAATGGTGCCGTCTTCAAGAGTTTGATGCATGGATATGGAATTATTTTTACAGTGGTCTTAATGCTGTGAAACATAGTAAAGGATCTTATTATGAATCACTTACCAGGTGTGAAACTTGTCATGATTTGTACTGGAGAGATGAGAAGCACTGTAGGTTTTGCCATGCGACATTTGAAGTAGATTTTGATCTTGAAGAAAGATATGCTATTCATTCAGCCACTTGTAGAGAAAGAGACGTAGAAATGCCTCGAAAGCATAAAGTTCTGTCATCGCAGTTGCAAGCACTGAAAGCTGCTGTTCATGCAATTGAGGTTATATTGCAGTCTTTTCATCACTGCTCTGTATGCATTTTTATTATTACTGTTATATGTTAATTATGTCATATGCATACTCAAGCATCTTTGTTATTATTCCATGAAACATGAACATTGGACCACTCAGTTTCTCATTATGAGAAAGATTTACTTGTGATATTCTCCTTTTGATGCTCACATGGACACACGTTCAACATATCACCTTCAGTTTGACTTATTTTATCTTTTTAAAAGCCACTCTATTTATGCTACTTCTATGAGCATCTTGCTTGAAATTTGATGGTTGAACCTTCACTAATTGAGTATTTAAAGCAGGATAAACTGTTATCGTGTTTCCTGCTGTTAACACTTTGACTTAGCTCTTGTTTTCCAGTGCACTGATTGCTTTCCACATGACTGAGATCTGCATTTGTTAAACATGACCTAGAATTTATTTTGTACATTAGGGCATTTCTAAATTGAATTAATTTTTTTTATTAGGAACTTAAATTATTTTAAGTCTAAGCAACTTGAGTAATTGAATTGTCTTGGAAATTTGACAAAATTTGGGTAATATGAATAATAATTGACCTATTAAACTTGAGAGGTGGGAAAATCAGAATTAGTAGTTCTGAGACTAAGCAATGGTTTATTGTTATGAGTAGAAATAGTATTTAACTATTTATACCATGAGAGTCATTTCAATTCAGTAGCCATGAAGAAAAAACAAATCAGTACAGGAAGTGGTTCACCTATCTCTGTCACATGTATACCAATGTCAGAATTTGATTCAACATATTTCCCATGTGTCCTTCCCTTCATACTACATTGATTGAAGGTGTAAATACTTCTATGGCTGAAATCAAACCCATTAACACTATAAAGCATAGACCGTAAGAATACATGCAAAAACAGTAACACGTTGATGCTATTGGGGATGGACTGGCACGTTGGTAGTTCAGGAAGGCTAAATAGGACTTATGCAGGCAACATGAATCGTTGTTGAGGATTTTGTGAATCTATCAGAACTTTTGTTTTTTTTTTTTTTTTTTTTTTTGTGTTGTTTTCTTATGTAAGTGATATAAGTTTGCATTTCTAGAGTGATGAATGTGGAGACAATTATATAATCTGCTTTATTATATACCCTATGTGCTGTTGTTGTCTTTTATTCACCAATCTCTTCTCTGACATCACATGCAGTCAGCTATGCCTGAAGATGCTTTACTGGGTGCATGGTCAAAGTCTGCTCATAGGTTGTGGGTAAAACGGCTGAGACGCACCTCATCTTTGGCAGAGCTTTTGCAGGTTTATTTTTTATACTATCCAGATATATTTTGTTCAAAGCAGCGTCGTTACATTATAGTTTCTAGGTCTAACTCTATTTGTTTGCCCGTTTTATGTGGTCAATGCTAAGGGTTGTGGATTTTGCTGACAGAAATCTTAATCTACACTTGCAGGTTGTTACTGATTTTGTTGCTGCAATTAATGAGAGTTGGTTATGCCAATACAATGATCAAGGTTCCAATTACTTTCTGGAAGAAATAATTGCATGCTTTCCAACTATGCCTCAAACATCATCTGCACTTGCTTTGTGGTTGGTGAAGTTGGATGATCTAATTTGTCCATATCTGGAAAGTGTACAATGTCAGAACAAACAGGACTCCAGAACCAAATGTACAGGTATTATTCTATTATCTTTGGCATCTTTTTCTGTTTTATGTAGAAATATATTTAAGCTGATTGGGGGAAACGGTTTCTTTTTTAAAAAAAAAAAAATCTAGATTTTAACTAAAATACGTAGTTGATTATAACTGTGAATTCATGTGGTAATTATGGGACTAGTACAGTAGGTACCATATCGTTGTGTGTTAAATTGCATCCCAATTTGATCTCATCACCATATGACACAACAAAAAAATTTTGCTTAAAAGCTTGCTGTAGATGCATGTCAAAAAATTAAGCATGATAATATTTGGCTTCTATGTCAAAAAATTAAGCATGATAATATTTGGCTTCTAAATTAAGATGATGTACCGCATTTCAGGTGAGCATACTTCTGTGCAGTAGATCCGAGCCATGATTGGAGCTCATTTACTTGGCTTTTTATATTTGCACCTGGGGCAACATAAACGGGTGCTTGCCGATTGCATCCGTCCCTGTTGCAAGCTTCACCACCTTTTTGTTTTAACTAGGATTTTTTGGGTTGTCCAAAAGATGAAGAAGGCAATACATACAAGTTTGTATAGAGCAGAGCTTTGTTCATTTCCAATTTTTTTTTATTGTTGCTGTACTATGGCAATCTAGTGAATCATATGTTGTACAGCATTTAATAGACCTTAATATTCAGAAAAATTTAGTTTCAGTATATATCATTGCTATGAACCCTTAGCAAGAAAATAACCTCCATACCTTTGTTTTCTTGTAGAAAAGGATATTTTTTGCTACTTTGTGGTATCGGAGGAACCAAATTTTGTAACTCTTTGCTTGACAGTCCACCTTTGGTAAGGGAGAATAAGCTGTTATTGTACGCTGTCAAACAATACAGTGCCGAAATGCAATATGAGGTTATTTTTTCCTCACCTAGGTTCTTCAGACTTGTCTTCTCGTCTTTTTGTTTCCTTTTTTCTGTACTCTGTTGATCATAATGTACAAAGAGCAGGGGAAGCAGATTCTCTGTTAAGATCCAATTGAGATAGCTATTTATTTTTCCCTTTGCTGATAAAGGGAAGTTTGTGAATCATGGTTCACTTGCATCCTTAAGCTAGTCCAAACAAAGGTCCTTTTGCACCATCATCAATTTGTACATAGCTTGTATTCCTTTGTTAGCTAATTGCTGTATTTTCATGTTTTATGTGATCTCAAGTGTCTTTATTCTGCCATCCTGTGTCTATTCTGCTCCCAAGATTTTATGAAAAGGGGGTGTCTGTTGATGCTACCATCTGCCGGCAGTGATTCAGCAAAGGAAGGTCATCAAGGACAATGAAGCTATGGTTATAGGTGCAATTTCTTCAATTTCTTGATTGTCTTGTGTACTTGTTTTGGGTTTTGGTTCACATCTTACCCTCTCAGCTAAACTATCAGAGGAAAATGCATGTATTGCTGAAGAGTGTTTGTGATGTGAATTCAAGTACCAAGCCCAACAAGTTCCAAGATGTCAATAATGCATTAAGAATCCAAGAAGGCTTAATCACAAAATCTAAAACTAAGAAGCTTCAAGAGGTCTTAAATGGGTTGTATCAGGACATTTAGAAGGCCTACATGAGTTGTATCAGGACATTTGGAAGGCCCAAGAACAACAAAATTCAATCCAATTCAAAGAGGGATCAAAGGAGGCTCAAAGGATCATGTTAGTATAAAAAATTTGCACCTCGAACTCGGCTGCTCTAGCAGCCGCCCCTACTTCAGTGTCGGATTCCTTTTTGTTGATAGTTTCAAATGGGTTAAATGCATGTAGAAACACCTCTTGCATGTCTCAAACATGTATCTAACCCCATTTTCAACCTAAATACATATAAATAAGTATATTAGAGTGTCAATAACAAATTAGGATTACATATATATCAATTATGTGTTAGTGGGATGTTTAATACACTTAGTGGGCATAATTATGGTTAGTGGCTATTATGGCTAAATGTAATCCTATATTTTTGTATTTAGATTAATAGTGTGAGATTGTTTTCTCTTTGTGGTTGCAAAACCATGTGTTCTTATCAAACTACATATTGGTGGCGAACGTCCTTTTGACTTATCAATCTATTTTCAGGCTATAGATTGTGGCGTCTTTCCTATAATCTTCGATTCATGTTTGTTATTGATTCAAAAGGTCAAAGTTTTCGAATGGCTTTGGTTGTTTGAACTAACTAAACATGGTGTGAAGGTTTCCAATGCTTAATTTTGAACTTGATTTGAACTTTCTTTAAAAGCGTGGGATGATGTTCGTGTGAACGAGTGTTAATTTTGCATTTCATATGTATCGTAGCTCGTTAGCTATCGAGGTGTATGGTTGCCGAATTGGCGTTTTCGTACAGAGTTAGACTCAAATCAGGTTTTGTTCATTTTAATTCTACATATTCTTTGTTTGTTTTCTATTATTATGGTTTTGAAATTTTTCTATTTCGAGTAAAAAAAAAAGAAACAAATTTGTGTTTTTATTTTGTGATTGTTATTTTGTGTTCATCTTTCATTGTTGTTCAAGAGTGTAAGTTTCTATCCACTAACGTCCTTGTGTTATTGTTTCCATTCTCATGTTCTTGTTTTGAGTTTTCTTTATTATTAAAAAAATATATATTCTTAAACATTTTCTTGGAGTCTAGTTTATTTCTTTGTGTTTTGAATATTTCTTGTGTCTTAAGTTTTACATTATATTTAGGATAAAAATTTGAGGGAAAATCTTCTTAAAGAAAGGGGGTACGATGTGAATCCAAGTTCCAAAATGTCAATAATGCATTAAGAATCTAAGAAGGCTTAATCATAAAATCCAAAATCAAGAAGCTTCAAGAGTTCTTAAATGGGTTGTATCATGACATTTGGAAGCCCAAGAATAACAAAATTCAATCCAATTCAAAGAGGGACCAAAGGAGGCTCAAATGATCATGTTAGTATGAAGATTTGCACTTGGAACTCAGCTGCTAGAGCAGCTTACTTCAGCATAGGATTCCTTATTGTTGACGGTTTCAAATGGGTTAAATACATGTAGAAACACCTCTTGCATGTATCTAACCCCATTTTCAACCTAAATACATATAAATAAGTATATTAGAGTGTCAATAACAAATTAGGATTATATATATATCAATTTTGTGTTAGTATGGTGTTTAATACACTTAGTGGGCATAATTGTGGTTAATGGCTATTATGGCTAAATGTAATCCTATGTTTTTGTATTTAGAGCCTTGATATCTATATAAGCAAAGTCATTTTTCTTGTATGGCAGAACTTGAATGATGGAATATCAATAAAATTTAGAGTGTTTTCTCTCTGTGGTTACAAAACCATGTATTCTTATCCAACTACATGTTTGTGGCGAACATCCTTTTGACTTATTAATATATTTTCAGACTATAGATTGTGGTGTCTTTCCTATAATCTTTGATTCATGTTTGTTATTGATTTAAAGAGTCAAAATTTTCAATGGCTTTGGTTGTTTGAATTAACTAAACATGGGGTGAAAGTTTCCAATGCTTAATTTTGAACTTGATTTGAACTTTCCTTGAGAGCATGGGATAAGATTCATGCGAACGAGTATTAATTTTGCATTCTATATGTATCATAACTCTTTAGCTATAGAGGTGTATGGTTATTGAATTGGCGTTTTCGTATCAATTTGTGTGCGTCCCAGATGGAATACAGGAAAATTTGGCACTTTTCATGTGTAATACAAAAGCTTTATTATTGTTTCACTTTCGAGTGCTATGGTAACTAAAATATGCAGAACAATTCTACAACATCACACAGGGAACATCATCAGTATGTTCACGACCTCATCATATTGTTGTTTAGTCGTATAAGAGCCACAAAGCTACAAATCACCAACAACATTTTAGCGAACATTGGTATGCAACTGTGCTACTGTAGCATCCAAGATTAATCCTTGCGCAACTTCACAATCTCATAAACAGCTGAAAAATCAAGGTCGCCTAATCCCATGCTTCTCGCCTTCTTGAAAGCCTGAAAGCACATACAAATTAATAAAATTTCAGTACAAAGATAAATCAGCTTTCCATAGAATGTGGCATCCATATCTAGCATTTGGTCACTATCATCAATACGAATACATGGAAGCTGACAAGAAGGTAAGCATAGTTTCAAAGAAGAACTTTTGTAACCCTTATCAGCAATTCTGTAGAAAAATTAGACGACTTCAAGAAGTCTAGATGGCAGTGGTTGGGAGTCTTGAATTAGAACTAATTCACCTTTGAGAATGTATGTGGAAATTCAACAACAGCCAAACAATAGGAATCTAAATAAACCTCATGAACCGAGAAATGAAGGCTGAAGAACATTTCTAACAAAGCAGCATGAATGCATGATACCGTAATAGTACTACGAAGACCCCAAGAAGTCCAAAAAGAAAGGCTTTGCACCAATTTTTTTCAGCACCCATTGTTGCATTTACATGTTTAGTTATTCAAGTTTATTCAATTTGAAAATATTCTATGGAAGATCATGCGACTTGGTATTTCAAATATTGATCTAATGTTGCCATGGAACATTTTTTTTCCTTGGTTTAGTTGACAGGTAACTATATGATTACCTCATTTGCTGCAGCTGCAACTGGCATTGATACAGCATTTTCATCCCCAAGTGCAAGAGCCAACCTCATGTCCTTCTGCTGATGTTTCAGAGGAAACGCAGTGGAGTGATTTCCTTTAAGCATAGCCGGGCCTTTCCCATTAAACATTGGATTGGCAATTCCACCAAGACTCTACAAGAAAATAGGACATCAACAGTTAAACCCCAGATTCACATAGGTAGGTAATGCAAAAATTCCTGTCTTAGCTATCTCACCACAACATCAAGAAGATCGTAAGGGTTTAATCCACTCCTTTCTGCCAGCACCAGTCCCTCAGAAAATGCATTCATCATACTGCAAGCAAAGGACAAGAAATCATAATACATGAACACTTTCTAGACCTTGAAGCTCATCATAACCAGAAAATTATATTATTGTACACAAATTACAATATTATAGTCAGTTTATCACAAAGGCATCCACATCTAGAGGGCTTTGTGTAGCCTACTTATACTCCATGAAATGCAAAATAAAGCACAACAAAGCTTTTACCCCGTATTATCAAGTACAGATTCAATGGATCCCTGCTGTAAGGTTAATTCTCTATGTAACAACTAAAGACAGAATATTGTCACTTTATTAACTCAGAAAACTCAGCCATATTGTATTTTTTTTTTGTTTTTTAATGAAGCATGCGTAAGCAATTGGTTAAGCTGATACCAATTTTCTTGTAGCTACACCTTAACGGGCGTAAAAAGATGACAGCTACATATTAGCCACAAAATTACACCATAAGCTTTGAAGTGAAATGCATGGACTTCGAGTGAATTTCACTTCAAGGATAGCAGCGTAAGTTGATTATTTACAGAAGACTGCTCAAGTATTATAGCTGATTTTTTAACACAGGACCTTCATAATTTAAAAAATTCCATTTCTCAAAGAAGAGGAACATGATACAAAAAGCATATAGTACTTTGAATTCCACTATTGCGACTTCTTATTTTTCTCCTTTATTACTAATAGACAAGGATATTCATTATGGTCCTCCAGTAAAACTTTAGCCAGACATAGCAAGTACATTGTAAATTGAACATCTCAAAAATAAGCTATGTTTATTGTTGCAATGTCTCTTGACATTTTCGCTTGTTTAATTTCCTTCTTGATATAAAAACAACTATAACTAAAATTGTAATTTACCTGCCCATTATCATGTTTACCACGAGTTTCATTTTGGCTCCATTTCCAATCTCCCCCAAGAAGAAAGACTTTTTCCCCATGACATTAAAAGCTGGAATTGCAGTGTCATACAATGCCTATAATTAAGAAACAAAAGGATATAAAGCTGTTAAAAATAGAGAGGGATACAAAAATATCAGTGCAGCTAATGCACAATAATACATACAAGAATAGATGAAGCTCGCAATGCCTAACAGCTATAGTATAATTCAAAAAAGACATAGGCTAACACTCCAAACTTAGCACTCTCTAGGGTAAGAACTTTGTTCGTTATTTGTTTCTTATCCACTGTTCTACTTTTCTTTGTTTTCGCATGTGAGTTCATGTTAGTCGTCCATCAAAAAATCAGGAAATATAGGAGTATGAAGCAAGTTCACAGAATCACAGCAATAATTAAATCCCAGCGACTGCTTTCTGATTAGGGAGGAACCAAAGATCACATGATAATATACTAACCAAAAAGAAAAGGAATAGTTGCAAACAAGTTGAGAAGAAGAAGAAGAAGAAGATGGAGTCGTCTGAGAATTGAAACTTATATTCAACTTTCAACAATGGGTAGATATCCATAACACCAGAGCATTGATCATATGTAGGCCAATGCCATGCATTTATATGATGCTATAACAAGATAATTCTTTGATTTGCCTGTGCAAAAGAACTAGCAAATAGCCTTGTTACATACAAGAGGAAGTAAACCATTCTACTCTTAAATATTTCAAAAAGTACTGTCCCACCAGAATTAAGCACAACAGCTAGCATGCAGCTCTAAAAAGTAAATACCTTATCCCCGGCAGCAAGGATTACTAGTTGACCAGCTTCTGCAGGCTGCTTGCTGCCTGAAACAGGAGCTTCAAGAAAGGAACCACCCTTTGCTGTAATTGCCTGTGGATATCATCAACAGATCTTAGTAATCAATACAAATTTGACTCCAAAATTTTGCTAAAAACAAAAGAAGATGCCTATTTCACACGTCACATAACCAATTTAGAGATGTCATGAAAGAGCTCAAAGAGTCAACCATTCAAACTAGATGTGTTCAATGTCTCCAAAAATTATAATTGATGCATTGTTAGTTCAAATACCTTTTCCAAGCAATAGATGGTAATCTTTTTTCTTTTCTACTCAGACAATTATAAATCATAACAAATCATAATTTGGTATCATGAAGGTAAAAACAGATATGGTACAACAACCCTTTCATCCTCTTCCCAAAGTTCATTAATGATGTCAATGTTGGAACCAAGAGTCCATACAGAAACACATGATAGATTATTTCATCCCATTCCTAAAGTTAAAATTAAAAAATGCATGTATTAAATTTAGTTCAGATGAAGTTATTTCAACTCTGATTAAAGATACCATATCATTTACAGGTGGACTAACAATGATATGAGCATTTGGAAATTTCTAACAAAAACATAGCATCACCATCTAGTTTCAAACATTTCATGCATACACTAATCCATAATCACAAAAATAATAATAATAATAATAATTTGAAGTTAAGCAACCAATACGAACGGCACTAATCTTGATGGAAGTCTCAGGAGAAACTGTTGACATATCAATATAAGCTTTTCCACTGCAAATTTCTTCAAGAACTCCATCTTTGTCAAAAACCACCTAGGCAATCATCCATTTTTTTTCAGTTAAAGAACATAAAAATAGAATCTTTACTTTTTTTAGTACAAAAACATATAAAAAAAAGAATCTTTATTCCTTGTTTGAACAAAAGTGAAAGAAATAAAGACCAAGATTGAATTAGCACTGACCGAGTGAGCAGCAGCAGGATCAGACAACATAGCAATAGTAATCTTACATTTCTCGACCACAGCTGCTGGCGTTTCTCCAATGGAAGCACCTAAATTTACCAGTTCATTACACTGCAATTCCAAGCACAACCCACAGAACAAAAATCAATTTCAAAGCATCAAAAAAAGAAATTTAAAAAAAAAAATCAAGAACAAAGAAACATATACATACCTTAGAAAGTGTTCTGTTCCAAACAGTGACCTTAAAGCCACTCTTAATCAAATTGGTGGCCATGGCCTTTCCCATTATCCCTATTCCCAAGAACCCTACTTCCATTTTCCTTCTATCTGTGTTCTCTGAGCTCTCCTTCACTGACTATATATAAACTATAAACTACCACTCAGAGTCTCAGACTCAGCTACTTTTCATAAGCACAATGCCTTGTGTCAATATAATATTTCATTTCCACTGAACCAATCATATGGTCGGTTTGGTATCGGTTCGATTCAGCCTAGTTCAGTTCGGCTCGATTACTTTTTATTAATAATTGAGGTTCATAAGATTGTTTTTAATTTACAATAGTTTTTAGTATAATTTTTTAATTTAATTAGGCATAATAATTAACTTGTAAATTTTTTTTTAAAAAAAATTATATAAAATGCAGTCTAATACCAAATTATAAAAGTTTTACATCAGATTAATTTGATATTTTTTGTAGAAAAAATGAATTTTAAAATTTTTAAAAACTTAGACTCATTTAACAAAACCAAATTGTTGCTACCTACAAAACCTCCTAAATGCGACTTTTTAGATAATTTCAAGTGCTATAAACCAGAGAAGGAAAACATCAACGTTGTTATCATGGTCCTCATCATCATTACTATAAAATATTGTCTATGATACTTTTCCATTTTGCTTAAATTAAAGCATTGCCATTATTAATTGATTAATTATGAGAGGACTTTTTATATGATGCAGACAAATGCACTCAAATTGCTTTATTATTTAATTTTTATTTACATCCAAAGTATTGTATTGAGGGACATATATATATGTAATGTATATGTTAAATATTTTGTGTTTGAACAATAAAAATGTATATATATTATACCATTTC
>CATIWO010343718.1:0-15823 GCA_949673435.1 Macaranga tanarius | reverse complement strand
AGTTTATATGTATATATATATATGTGTGTGTGTGTGTGTGTGTTAACTAATTAAGTAATTAACTAATTGACTAATTGATGTATATATATATATATATATATTTATATATTAACTAATTAACTAATTAAGTAATTGACTAATTACCTATTTGATATATATATATATATATATATATATATATATATATATATATATATATCAATTAGTCAATTAGTTAACATATATATATATACATCAATTAGTCAATTTAGTTAATTAGTTAATATATATATATACATCAATTAGTCAATTAGTTAATTACTTAATTAGTTAACACACACACACACACACACATATATATATATACATATAAACTTAGTTCATGCCTAAATTATACATATAATTTATTTTAATTAAAAAATATTTTTTTAATCTTTTGAAAAAGTCAAACCGGAACTGTAAACCAAAACCGGCCCAGAACCGGGGTTAGGCCAGTTTTGGTTTGGTTCCACCTAAGGTGGAACTGTGAACCGGCAGTTCCGAACTAGAACTGCCTAGTTCACGAACCGTGGCCACCCCTATATATATATATATATATATATATATATATAACTTCACCGTATATTGAGTTATTTGCATTCATAGTGAACACTCGCATTCTAGAATACATATTCCTTTCTTATACACTGTATTTTATATAGATGAATAGTGGACTTAATTTAAGTTTGGGTATGTTTATAATTTATGGAGAGGGACCTAATTGTAATGAAAATGGGATTAGATTGTCACAATTGAAAGTTTAAGACGTGACATGTAATATTCCTATTTCATTAAGGGGTGAAATAGATATTTGGTGATATTTATCTTAATATTTTGACCATGTGGGTGGTCAATTGTGTGTACATGTATAAGGTAGTGTATGTGTACAAGTGGAAGGTGGAGATGTGTACATGTGTATGTGTGTGTGTGTATATGTGTATATGTGTAGGATTGAAGAAAGAAATTGGAGAAGGAAGAGGGAGAGTGATTTTTGTAAGATTCTAGAGATTTTGATATTTCTTTTATCATTTAACAAGATTACAAGTATTTGGAACATCAATTGGTAAGCTATATGAGCTTAATTGTTGATTTGTAATTAAGCTTTGTTTGGTACAAATTCATGTTCTGTTTTCATGGTTGATCAGTCCTAGGATTTTTCCTATAACTTGAGGTGTAAAGCTCTCAATTGATCAAGGTTGGATGCTATAAAAACTTTAGAGAGTCCTCTACAACTTTTATGCTTTAGAGTTGAATTGAATCTATTGTTACGATAGTCTAACAAGGTTTGACATTTTAGTGCTCATGCTGATGACCCTATTTTACCTGATTTTGTTCAATAATTCATAGATAATTCTATACATGTCCAAATTGAGCAATTTCATTTGGAAATGAAAGTAGACACATAATACTAGCTCTTGTACTAAAATCATGATTATAGGGTTTCTGTATATGATATTTGGACATATTAAATTTGAGGTAATAGATTATACAAGTTAAGCTTAAGTGCATATATGATGCGTTGAATGTGTGTTTGATATGTGGATATATGTAGGAGCTACAAGAGGCAAGGAGAAGATAATCAACTAGAGAAGCTCTTCTTATTTAAAGTTAAAAAGCACCTTTGGTAAGTAGTTACTAATACAATATATAATTAGTTTCTCTTATGTACTAAGGTTATAATGATATATATGTATTATCTTATTAATTGAATAAATTATGTAATTCTTAATACATAGTGGATTAGAGAAGTTGTGCCCTTTAGAATTATTAATAAAATATTATATTAATATGAAGGTGTAATATGTGTATGATTGATATAAAATCATAGTGAGAAAAGGAAGTGATCTTTAAATTTAATATGAATGCTATCATTATGGTGTATGAATGAAGAAATGAGATATTCTTATGATAAAGCCTTGTGTGCAATGAATGAGTTTTGATTTATAGGTTGTGTTATGAAATGTTGATGATGGTATGGTTATACTACAAGTAGATACTAATTAAATACCATGTAAGGTTAATATATGCATTATGAATATGAATGTCTATGATAAGCATGAGATGTGTTGGTGTTGAAAATTATAATTATATATGTGCTATGAACCATATAAATGAATGAGGTAAGCACATGATGTGGAATGAAACTTATATTATTTGGCATATAGTAATTTATGTGTATGTTGGAAATGTGAGGATTTAAGGCAACTGTTGATATGTGAATTTTATGTGTGAGGAATGTGATGAAATATGTTAATGGTGCACTTTATATGGTTGTAAATGTGAGGATTTGGACTGGTGACTATGTATGTGGTTTTCTTGAAATATTACTTATTGTGATTGGTGAAAATGTGGTTGCATTATGAATGTTGTGTAATGTTTCACAAGAAGGTGAAACATGTGAGAAAATGATGATGTGTGAGATACGTGTGATAGTGGAGACTGAGCCGGGCGGATAGCCTCAACTGATTGTGAGAATTGAAAAGTGTAAAACTGAATAAGATGTGACAATTTGAAATAGTGGAGACTGAGCTGGGCGGCCTCCACTGACTGTGAGATATGGGCAAGCTGAGTCTGGCAGATAGCTACCTATAATTGATGAGAGAAAATGAGATATGAGACTGAGCCGGATGGATAGTCTCAGTATATGGCCACATATAAAATTATAATTGTGATGAATAAGCCAAATTGGCTAAATGTGAGGTAATTGTGTGAGATTGGTTCCGGGCAGATACCAAGCAATGAGATTGAGATGTAAATGTATGAATTCTTGTATTTACATGAATCATTACGAAATACTATCTCCTATTGTTGAAATGAATGTGGATACTAAATGAAATATTGAGAATGTGATATGTGAATTTATGAAATATGGGTACAAGTGTTGTATGATTATAAGAGTGTATTTTTCTACTCAAGGTTTTGATGATTGTGAGAATTTAAAGTAATGATTGCAAGTGTGTATACATAACTATATATGCATATGTATATGTGAGTGTGTGATGAGGATACCAAATGGTATGATAATATGTGTTTCCTAATTTTATGTTTGAGAAAAGATTTTAATATATGAGAACGTTATTGATGATTAGAGGACATGAACATGAATGTTTATATTCATGATTAATTGAATATGATACATCTAAAAATGAGTTTTTGATGTTTGTGTACACTTTTGAGGTGTCTTGGGGCTGGCCAATATTTTGTCATGGCTATGTGCCTTTTATGCACAGCTGTGCATGTCCAGAGTGCTGAGTCCAAGACTCAAGCACGGCCGTGTACACTTTCTACACAACTGTGTGCAACTTGATTGGCAGCAGATGACTTGCACAGCCCCAAACACGGCTGTGTCATCTTTTGTAAATTTCAATCTCTGTATTTAATATAAATTGAGCTATATTTAATATAAATTGAGCTATAAAAATCTAAATGGAGCATAGTTTGATGCTAGAAAAACTTTAAAGAGTCTTTTACAACTTTTATATTTTGAGTTTGAGTTGAATCTATCATTACGGTAGTCTAACAGAGCTGGAAATCTTATTGCTCACTCTAATTGCTCTGCATGACCTTTTAGTGTTCAAAAATTCATAATTAATTCCATACACTTCCAAATTATATAATTCTAGTTGTGAATGAAATTAGACTCATAAATATAGAGTCTATACAAATATTATAGCTTTGAAAAGTATCTATAATTTATGAGAACATTTTAAATCAAGGTCTTAAATCTGTTTATAGCAGACTCCTTGGAGTTTGGTGTGTTACTAGATTAATATATATTATTATATTGGTGATTGCTTATTGAGTAGCAAGCTCACCCCTTTGCATCCATATTTTTCAAGAATTAGTTAAATAGAGCTTGGAGTCTGCATTTGATTGTGATTCTCAGGCGGGCCAGAGGCAAGCTTGGTGTAATCATACCCATCCTCATTATTATATGACATTTTGACAATTTGTATTATCATTATGAACACCATTTAGTAATGTGTAATGTATGTGTGATTAGTAAGCAATGTATGTGCATAAGAGTATATGTATCTACACATATTATTTACAAAAAAAATTTCTTATGCCACGTGTATGGATGTGTTTATGGGCATCACACATAGTACCCAAGTTTTTAATTGAATATCACTAAAGTATCTATTTTTTTTATAACACAAAACCTTTTGATCCCACAATAGTTCCCAAAACTATTTTCCAGCTGAAAATGATGATGTATTGTAGATGTATCATTTCACATGGCAAAAAATTCAACTTGTTAAAAAAAGCCACATAGACTTAGTAAAACACGTGGCATATTTCTCTCTCCTTTTATTCTTACATTTACTTAATTAATTAGAAGTAATTATATTTTTAATCACAATCAATTATATTTTTATTTGTAATTTTTGCACATGCTCATTAGCATAAAAAAAAAACATTGTCATCTGAAAGACATTCACATTAATATTGTTACCATTGATACAACCACCACCGTTACTATCACCAATGCAACCAACATACCATCACCATCGCCACCACTAGTACAGTAACCACACCACCACCATTGCCACTAACACAACACCCACACTCTGATAACATCGTAACTTACAACCCTTTCTTTTTCTACCTAAAAAATATCTACAAACCTAAAGTTTCAAAGAGTTTAAAATTCAAGAGAAATTAAAATCCCAAGAAACTCAAAATTTTAATTTTTAAAGAACTGAAAAATTAATTTTGATAAGAAATTAAAGAATTAAAGTAATGTCTTTATGCTTGACACTATCTTCTGCTTCATGGTTATAATATTTTACAAGTCAAAACATCTAACCTACCCACCATTACAACAATGTCTTCACTCTTCAACACATTAAAGCTACATAAACTGACCCAAAAAATAATAATAAAAGCTGAAATTAAAAACCATTAATTAGTAGAGATATCATGAAACTAACCCAAACCTAAAAATGTTATAATAAAAAGAATAAAAAAAACTTTTTCTTTTGTTTCCTTTTAACAAGCAATTGGAGCCACCATCAACTTCACCTTCATTGGTCTATAGAGGTAGCTACCTCTTCCTCTCTTCACTCCTTTTGCCACTATAGCAGAAACCAACGAGGGATGAGGTGCAGCAATCCCAGCCTTAATTAGGAGAATGTCCCTTTTGGTACTTCAAGCAATAGCAAAGCTAATCATTTTCTTCGAAGAAGTGACAAGAGCAAATAGATATCTAGGTCTATAAGGACAACTACATAGTCTAAGAGGTGAAATCATAGTTCCTAGAGAAATTAAAGCTTTTAGCTTTAGAGGAGTGCCCTCTCTTAGGAGGTTAGTAGATGAGAGCTATATGGACAATGGGGTAGTGGTGGTGATTCATGGGTTGCTGAAGCAGAGTTGAAGAGGGTGGGGTAATGGTGGCAGTTGCGACGTAAATTATTATTGTTAATGAAGGAGAAAGTTGAAACCTAATTTTATTTTTTTTTCCTTTCAAGTTTTATTTATGTAGATAAAAAATGAGATGAATAAAGTAAAATGAGGTGAAAAAATAAAATAATTTATCAAAGAAATTCCTATTATATAGTATTATTTTTTCTATACGAGATGACATGTCTGCAACACATTATCATCATCGGCCGAAAAATAGTTTCGGATACTATTATGGCATCAAAATCAAAGATTTAAAGATTTTGTGTTATAAAAAAAGGTTGAATACTTTAGTTTAGTTTAAAGTTGTGCAAAAACTGCCTAAACTGATCAAATTGAACCATTTCGAACCAAAAATGAGCACCGGTTCGGTTACCGATCACTAACAAAAATTAGTTTAGTTGTTATACAAGAAAAATATCAATTTTTGGTGTTCGATTTGGTTAGTAATTGATGAAACCAAACTGACTGAACTACCGATCTACTTTTAACCATGACGTCATTTTATAACTAACCTAACCTTAACCTTAACTCTTACTATATATATATATATATATTTTTGTGTGTGTGTGTGTGTGTGTCTTAAACACTACTCACCCCATTCTTACACCCTTATGTCGTTGTTGCCTCTCCTTTCTTTCATTTTCTCTCAACTCCTCTGCTCTCTCTCATTTGTTTTCTATGAATCCTAATTTATTTTCTCTCGACTCCAGTAGAGTTTTGCCTCTTCCTTTTCTCTCATCTACTCCTTAATCATTCTCATATATATATATATATATTTTATTAGTTTTTTCTAGTTCTCTTCTTTATACACTTTAAATCTCTGTTGTGTTTCCTTCGACTCTTATGATGTTTTACTCTTTTTGATGTTATGAAGTTTAAGAACCTTTGAATCTGAGTGAACAAAAGGAAAAAAGGTAGATTGATTACTTTTTTCTTGATTTTATTACTATCAGTATTGAATAATTTATATTAATAGTAAGGAAATTAATTTAAAATGTGCAATTGGATAGATCTATGTATTCTGGTAATATTCCTTTGAAAGATTTAATTTTTGTTGCATCATTATTTGATGTTGGTTTTGATGATATATTGATGATTTTTTTACATTTTTTGAAAATTTGTTTACATGATTTAATGGAGGAGTGGATTGATTTCGATCTCAACTCGAGATCTGTGGTAGAAGTCTAAAGCTATATTTGTGATCTATCATTTACCTTATATTTTTTATCACTCAGATTGAGAGTGATATAAAACACATCAAAACTTAAAGGTAATATATTAAGTCTCATCCTTTATTTTACTGTTTGAAATTTTTGTTAAAATTTTTTATTATAAAATTAATTTACTGCCAATGGCAGTAGTAATACTGCTACTGGTAAAGCCCAAGTGGAAGCCCCAAAGTATCCTGAGGTTGCTGCAAAAGAAAAAAAAAGAAAGGAAACTTATAGCAAAAGCCTTATATAGGAACATTTCAAAAAAAATCTATATAAGAAAGAAAAGTTGGTAAAATCTAAGTATATATACTGTGCTAAACTATTACTTGCTGATACTAAAAAGAATGGCACATCATTCATTAGACATTATATGCTCACATGCATAAAAAGCGCTCATCCTAAACATACTAGACAAACCCTTTTAACTCTCTAACCTGTTGTGCATAGTTTAGAGTCTGATTTGAATGACAAAGTAAGTATAATAGGAACATGGAAGTTTGATCAGAATGCTATTAGAAAAGCATTATCTAAGATGGTCATTATTGATGAATTAAGTTTTAAATTTATTGAAGGGGATGGCATCAAACATTTTATGTTTATTTCATGTCTTAGTTTCAATATACCTAGTAAATCGACAATCAATCGAGATTGTTATAATGCATATTTAGATGAAAGATTGAAGTTGAAAATAATCTTGAATCATCATTGTCAAAGTCAAGAGTTAGTATAACTACTGACTCTTGGACTTCAATTCAACATATTAACTATATATGCATAACTGCTCATTACATTAATATTGAGTGGAAGCTCTAAAAAAATCATTTCATATGTTCCTATTACATCTCACAAGGGGAGCACATTACAAAAGCTTTAGAAAATTATCTTCTTTATTGGGGGTTCAAAAATCTCTTTACTATCACAGTAGATAATGCATCTCCCAGTGACACTGCACTTAGATTTTTCAAAAAAAAAATTGATGTCTTGGGGCACATCTGCAATGAGAGTCGAATATATTCATATGAGATGCATTATACACATTCTCAATCTTATTGTCAATGAGGGTTTAAAAGATGCAAATGCATCAGTTAAGAGGGTTAGAAAATCAGTCAGATATATTAGGAGTTCACCATCTAGGTTAGGAAAGTTAAAAGAATATTCTAAGTTGATTAGAGTTGAGTTTAAATATGCATTGAGTCTTGATGTTCCCACTAAATAGAATTCTATATATATCATGTTGCATATTGCCTGCTTATGAGAAAATTTTTGAAAAATATAATGAATGTGAAAGTGCATTGAGGTCAGATTTAGTGGATGATGTGCCTGATTTTCTTGACTGGCAATCTGTAAAACAACTTATTAACTTCTTGCAGCATTTTTATGACATGACATTGAGAATTTTTGGTTCTCAATATGTGACTGTTAACTCTTTTTTTTGAAATTTTTGATCTATTTTGTATATTAAATGAATGGCAAAGTTCTAATGATATTGTCAAAAGATCAATTGGTTTCTCTATGAAAAGCAAATTTGATAAATACTAGGGGGATTCAAAAACTTGTTGATTTTCATTGTTAATGTTTTGGATCCTAGAGACAAGTTGGAATATATGGAGTACTCTTTGACTCAAATTTATGGTGAAAGTATTAGAAGAAGCTTGTATGTTTCTGTTAAATTTGCTTTATCAGAACTGTTTAATGACTATAATTCATCGTCCAAACCTACTTATGAATCTTCTTCTCAAACTGGCTTCTCAATTAATGTTTATGAACCTGCTTCTATTATAGATACTGAAAAATCAAAATCTCTGTTAAAATTCAGATTCAAAAAGCACAAGATGGAATTTGGTATTAGTGGGAGCAAAAAATCTAAGTTAGATATTTATCTAACTGAGTCTGTATTAGAGGAGGAGGGCACATTTTGTAACACTCGCACTTTAGACACATTACACATGCATCATACCTTTCATGACATATGGAGTAGAGTTATAGATTATATTTAAATTGGGTATATACATGTTGGTAGAAAGAGACTTATTTGTAAGGTAAATTTGGATTAATTTGTCACAATAGAAAGTTGTAGATTATTATGTTATTTCCTATTTTATTAAGGAGGTGTAGAGATTTTGTGGAGATAATTGTTTGTAATTATCTAGTTTCTTATTATTTAATTCTTTAATAAAGGTTAAATAATTATGTTAAGGGACACCTAAGGCTATATTTGTTAGATTGTGATTGGTGGATTTATTTATGTGTATATGTGTGTGTGTGTATTTGTAAGTGTTGTAGAGAGTGTGTAGAGAATGCATTAGGAAGGAGAATAGTGGTTTTTGTTTAGCTTGGGAGATTTTTATTTTTCTCTACTCATCTAGTAAATATTTTGGGGAGCTTTAGAAGATTTATTAGCCATTTGAGTATCATTTTGGTAAGCCTTATATTTATTTTTGGTTATTTGAAGTTAGGTTTTGATGTTGTAAATTCATGTTCTATTTTCTATTTGCATTAGTCCTAGTTTTTTAATCTATCTTGAGTTGCAAAGCTCTAATTTGAGGAAGTTTGGATGATCTGGAAACTTCAGAGAGTCTTCTACAACTTTTGTGTTTTGAGTCTGAGTTGATTTTGTTGTTTAAATTATCTAGCAGGGCCCGATATTTTCTTGCTCATGCTATCAGCTTTGTTTTACCCATTTTTAATCAAAAATCCATAATTAATTCCATACATGTCTGATTTGAGTAATTCCAATTGAAATTATTAGTAGACTCATATGTTTAGCTTTATTATTATTTTTATAATTTTTGGACATATGTGTAAATTATTTAGATACCTTGAACCTTAAGCATTAAGTTGCACTTAGTTGAGTTGGATGCAAGAGTTATGCTTGTCATACGGAATTGATGTCATACGGAATTGATGTATGATTATGTGTAGGCATTGACAAGGATAGAGGAGATAACAATTACTAGGAGAGCTTTGCATTTGAAGGAGTTGAAGCACTTTTGTGTAAGTAGTTATTAATATAATGTATATATATATATATATATATATTAATTCTCTTGAATAAAAGAATTATGTGCTATGACTAAATGAGTCAAGTTTTATGATGTGGTTTGAAATGATATATATATATATATATATATATATTGTGAAGATGTGTGAATTATGATTGAATATGGTATGAAGTGAAATGTTGGATTGATTGAATGTGATGTGAAGTGAGGCATGAATATTGAATGTGAAATGTGCATGTATATGTGGAATGATTGAATGATGATGAGGAATTATGAGGAATATGTGTGATAGTGGGGCTGAGCCGGGCGGATAGCCTCCACTGATTATGAAATCTAGGACTGAGCCGGGCGGATAGTCTCAGTAGTGGTCATATGTGAAAATATAAATTGTGAGATGGGCAAGCTGAGCCGGACGTATAGCTACCCGATAATTTATATGTGAGGATGTGAGAACTGGGACTGAGCCGGGCAGATAGTCTCAGTATGTGACCACTTATGAGAAATATGCATGTGAGGTGATTCCGATCGGATACCAAATTGTAATGTTGAAATATGAATGAATGAGTTTTGGTTTATAATGGTATGTGATTATTGATTGATGTGGTTGTGGTATGTAATAAGAATGTGTTAATACATAAGTTAAGGTTGTATACCTTGTATGTATATTTGGTATGTGTTAGAATTAAAGTTATAATTCATATTTAAATCTTGAATATTAAACTTTTATTATATTTGTTGCTTAATTGGTTCTTAAGAAGTGATATGTGTATAGTTATATTAGTAATTGCTTATTGAGTCGCAAGCTCACTCCTTTACAACTATTTTTCAGGAAGTAGTTAGTCAGAGCTAGAAGCCTGCATTGATAGTGACTTCCGGAGGCCCGAGGTGTGCTTGGTGATATCATCCTCCATTCTCATTTCTCATGCACCATTTGCATTTTGTGTTATGCTATGAATACTTGGCCATATGTAATGTAATATTGGAATTGCACTATATATGTGCATATGAGAATTTGGAGTGGGAAGCTCATGTATATGTTTGTAATTATGCTAACTTTTATGTATTATGTGGATGAGTAAGTATACCACACCTTATCCTCTAATTAACCACTAATATACAATTTCCTACAGTATCCACAGTTATTAAATTCTTAATACGCTTAATGAGCTTTTAAGGTTATATACAAACACTTAATGATATAATAGAAACATGTACAAATCAAAACTTTCATTCTTACATCGGTACTCTGGCTTATAAACTCATCAAAACCTCAATTGATATTTTTCTTAGAATTTCTATGCCATGGCATCATCATTTATCATATACATCCATTCACAATTAATACACCAATTCATCATCATTAATCATAACATCATAATATATCAAGATCAAACATATATAAATATATCATAAGCACCGTAGTGCTAACCATCCATCCACATATTAAATATATATACATCACAAAAAATATAAAATCAGAGTACTAGATGCTAATACAAATAATAAAAGATACATCATCATTTGCCCTAGCATCTAACCCTCAACATAAGACTCGGATCACAGTCTGGCATAAGATGGTGGTGGAGGTACAGATAGCAACAGTAGCACAAGTCCAGGCCTAACCCTCAGTAAAATAACTAGCCCACTGGCTCAAAGATAGCTCTGGTGACACGCTCGATAGGGTGAGGAAATGGCTATAAGCAAAAAGCCCAAAATCCGATACATCCACAAGACTGCATCACACCCATGTGAGGGTGACCCCGACATCCAGGGAGGTGGCATAAGTGATGCAGAAGATAGAATAGACGCTATCCTCATGCTCCTCACGCACGGACGAGACTCGTGCATCTGCTCCTATGGGCACAACTGTAACCTTAAACACTAGCTCTGCATCTGTATCATGGCAGACCACATACCGTACCAGGATCTCAGCAGGTGTAACCTCATAAACCATAGATGCCCACTATACTGCCATAGGTGCCAGGCTATCACTAAGCTGTGAAAATTATTTTAAAAACGGTGGTGAGTAATTCCGAAAGAAATTACCCAGTGAGCAAATAGTATAGTTTTTAAAGCAAGAATATTTATTCAAAATACAATAAACCTCAAAATGAAATAATCATTTAAATACTGATAAATCAATACAATCATGGGTATAAATATTCTTTTTCCGAAATACAACCCGACGCATTTCAAATTTACAAATGAATTCTTTATTTCTTTTAAAAGTTATCCAATAAGGATTATTTCAAAACTATAGTTAAAATGCTTGCCTTAAATAAACACAAAATCCATAATAGTTTGAAATTCAAAAACTAAGTAAGCTTTATTCCCCAAACAGTACCAATAACAATCCTCATAATATTCGGTTATCACAATGGTTTCCATCCTTTGATTTGTTAGGAAGTTTCACCTCAATCGTTATTAAGGTTGAGAGATTAATCATTGCAAATACAAAATTATTATTGATTACATTATCTCAATTGACAATTATATCATTACCTCACAATAGGTAATTCTCAACCTCTTTCCCTGAAGAAAATAATAATATACAACATCTCTCATCCTCACATATCATATCAACTTTCTTTCCATGGCTTACACTAGCCAAATCATATATCATTTCAATATCATATCAATATCATTTCAATATCATCGTAGGCATACATATAAACCACAAGGATTCGCCCCAAAGGCACCTCTGAATCCCTGCACTGTCCCAAAGACAGTTATCAATCATGTGGCCAGCTCATTATTCCCAATTCATCCCATATACATATACATATACTCTCATATATAATTACATTTTCATTATCAGTTATTCACAAAGATTTAGTCCCTTTGTCTGAGACTTCACAACATACAGTAATTTAGGTATCTTTTATTCATTAATACGAGTTAATCGACAATCAACCAGAATTATCAAAACTAACAAATAATCTTGTTTCTGACGTTTCCAATATTCTAGAACATCAATCTACGATTTGGTTCATCGATGCGCAATAATTAAAGCGAAACGGTCATAATCGGATGCATTACAGATCACGGAGGCGCGAGCACAATGCAAGGGCGCCGACTTCCTGCGCGGAGGCACCGACTTCCTGAGCAGAGGTGCTGCCCTCTTGCCATTTTGAAGGCGTCCCGACTTCCCATCGTGAAGGCGTCGTCATTGCGGGCGGAGGCACCGCCCAGCATCACGGAGATGTCGCCCACGAGCATGGAGGCTCTGCCCACCATGGCAGAGGTGCCGCCTCTACGGTGTGGCGCCGCCCTCTGGCTATCTGGGTTAGTTTCGACAGCAGCAGCAATCTCGTCCAAATTCAATTTTTACACAAATTTAGGCATGCCAGAAGTTCGGTTAACAACTCTAAACTAAAGATACATGCATAAACAACTCACAAACACCAAAAGCAAGCCTAAATCTACAAATTTATGCATCAAAATATCCAAATTCCAGAATCTAAGCTTTGAAAAATAAAAAGCACATAAATCAATTTTAAATTCACCACTCATAAATTTCTCCAGTTGAATTATTCCTAGCTTGATGAATTTGAGTTTTTCTCTCAATTCCATACCACTTCTCTTCTTCTTTTGCTTCTGGCCTCTTCTCCTTCTTCCTCCTTCTTCTTCACACCACCATCACCATACCTTCCACTATTCCTCCCAACCACTCTCCTTCTTCTTCCTTTGGTCCCTTATCTTTTCTTTCTTCCTTCTCAACTCGAATTATTTTTATTTGTTACACTTTAGTCCTTTCTTTTCTTTTCAATTTCATCCTTCACATTTTTATTCAAAAATAATCCAACTTTATTATCTTATATTATATACTCATTTTTTTTCTTATATCAAAATAATAAAATCTCTTATCAACTTCAATTCAATACCACATGCTCAAATCTCTATCAAATATCAACTTAATTACAAAATAATAAACTCTAAATTATTTACTTTAATTAACTAAAGTAATAACATTCTTAATTGTTATTAATGAACAGTAATCCGGTTCTAGGACACGGATGTTATAATTCTCCCCTACTATAAGAAATTTTGTCCTCAAAATTTGTACAAGCATAAAGTAGCTAAACAAATCCTGGATATCTATGCCTCATATCATCCTCTCGCTCCCATATAGCTTCTTCTTGGGAGTGATTCTTCCATAATACTTTAACTAGGGGAATAACTTTGTTCCTCAAAATTTTCTATTCCCTAGCCAGAATTGCTATAGGAGCCTCTTCATGACTTAAATTCTCTTTCAACTCCACAAGTTGCTCCTTCAAAATATGAGTGGGGTCACTTCTATATCTCCTTAATATAGATACGTGAAATACATTGTGCACCCTTTCAAGAGTTGGAGGTAATGCTAACCGATAGGCTACTGGCCCAATTCTTTCAATCACCTCATACGGTCCTATAAACCTAGGACTTAACTTTTCTCGTTTCCCAAACCTTATCACCCCTTTCCATAGAGATATTTTCAATAAAATCTTATCACCCACATAAAACTCAATGCCGGTCCTCTTCGAATTGGCATAACTCCTTTGCCTATCTTGAGCTGCCTTAAGGTTGGTTCTAACTATCTGAAGATTATCCGTAGTAATCTGAACCAATTTAAGACCTAACAACTTCCTTTCTCCTGCTTCATCCCAATAAATAGGAGTTCTACATCTCCTACCATATAAAGCTTCAAATGGTGCCATGTTCAAACTACTCTGAAAGCTATTGTTGTATGCAAACTCCATCAATGGCACTTGTTTGTCCCAGTTACCACCAAAGTCTAAAGAACTAGCTCTCAACATATCTTCTAGCACTTGGATGGTTCTCTCAGATTGTCCATCCGTCTGAGAATAAAAAGCAGTACTAAACCTCAATATAGTACCAAGAGCTTCTTGCAAACTCGGCCAGAATCTCAAAGTGAACCTCGGATCATGATCTGATATAATGGATACTGGCATTCCATGCAATATGATTATCTCCCTAATGTACAACTCCGTCAACTTACTCAAACTATACGTTATCTTAATCGGTAGAAAATGGGCAAATTTCATCAATCTGTCCATAATCACCCATACTGCATCATTTTCTTGTTGCATCCTCGGCAATCCAACCACAAAATCCATGGTTATATGTTCCCATTTCCATTCTGGTATAGGCAATGATTGCAATAAACCAGCTGGGTGTCGATGTTCGGCTTTGACTTGTTGACAAGTCAAACATTTGGAAACATATTCCATAATGTCCTTCTTCATCCTTTTCCACCAGTAATTCTCCTTTAAATTCTGGTACATCTTAGTACTTCCAGGATGCATTGCATAAGCAGAACCATGAGCTTCCTCCAAAATTTCTCTTCTCAACTCCTCCTTATTCGGTACGTAGATTCTATTTTCCATCTTTATTATTCCTTACTTATCACAATTCAAATCTTTATTATTTCCACTCTTTATATCTTCTGTCCATCGCAACACTTCTTCATCCGTTTGTTGAGCTTAAGTAATCCGTTCTATCATCAATGGCCTCACCTTCAAAGTGGCTAAAATACAGTCAGGTGCATTTACATCAAGCTCAAAATTCAGCTTCCTTAGTTCGATCTACATGGGTACTTTAGTAGTAAGAATGTAATGTAAATTCCTGGTCGACTTCTGACTAAGAGCATCCGCCACAATATTAGCCTTGCCCGGGTGGTATTCGATCGTATAATTGTAATCTTTCAGTAACTCCACCCATCTCCTTTGTCTCAAATTCAAGTCCTTCTGACTGAGAATATACTTGAGACTTTTATGATCTGTGAATATTTAGCACATTTTCCCATAAAGATAATGTCTCCATATCTTTAGGACAAAAATCACAGCTGCCAATTCCAAATCATACGTGGGATAGTTTTGCTCTTGAGGTCTTAGTTACCTGGATGCATAAGCAATGACTTTGCCTTCTTGCATCAGCACACAACCCAAACCTTATCTGAAAGTATCACTATACACCACGAATCTACCACCTTCTACTGGAAGTGTCAAAATATGAGCAGTAGTCAACTTCTCCTTCAGAATTTCAAAACTCTGTTGACATTCAGGAGTCCATCGATACCGTACATCCTTTCTCAATAACTTAGTCATAGGTGATGCAATTATCGAGAAATCTCAAACAAACCTCCTATAATACCCAGCCAAATCCAAAAAACTCCTGACTTTC
>CATIWO010343682.1:0-11263 GCA_949673435.1 Macaranga tanarius | reverse complement strand
TTTCAATATCATATATATATATATATATATATATATATATATATATATATATATATATATATATATGATATTGAAATTAATTATTTAGATTATCAAGTAAAATATATTAAAGAGTGAATTACTATTTCTCTCTGAGATTTGGTGTATTGTACTAATTGGTCTCTGTATTTTGAAAAATATATTTATTCATCCTCCAATTTTAGTCAAATAAATTAAAAAGTCCTTCTATTATCTTTTCTATTAAGTTGGCATTAAATGGGGATAAAATGACTAAAAGCCATTTATATAAAATTCTTCATCAGGCAATCCATCCACTTTCACATCCACAGAGGTGGTGGAGGTGGAAGGAGAGGTGGGGGTGGAAGTTGCTACTTAGAAACCTAGAGACGTGGAGAAGGCTGAGGTTGCAAAGATGGAGTAGCAAAAGCACCAAGAGTGAGTGCTACAGCTGGAGACTGAGGAGCCTCTAATTTCATTTTCACTTCTTAGGGATTAACAAACTCAGCAACTGAAAGCTTCCCACCATTTGGAGGCCATTGCAGGTTATACATAGCATTTCATGTCTCTATAGCTTCTTCTGCAGATGAGTACTGCATCAACAAAGAATTTTCCCATGTAACTGGTAAGTGTATGAGTAGCATACAGATTCAACAACACACGCATGCCCAAGAAAAATCATAATCAATGTGACTTGCTTGCCAAAGAAGATCATATAAATATTCTTCAACATTTAGATAAATTCCAATTATATTAATACTACAGCAATTCATTCCTTAGACAATTGAGAAAAAAATGGAGAAAGATTGAGAGAGAGATGCCTTACACTAACGTAGCAATGGGTTTTGATTTGGTCCATCCAGAAATTGGTGACATTTCCGATTTTGCCTAGAAGAAAAGGACGAAAAAAATTATCGATTCTGAGGGAATTAGTTGGAGGCCTTTGAGATGGAGGAACTGCCATAAAATAGAAGTAAAACCCAGTAAATACTAAATTTTCCCATTCCCAGGAAACCTGTATATACACAACAATTAGTAGACCCATAACTCACCAACACGTTCTTTTGAAGTATCTTCATTGATAGCTGAGGAGGTCTCTCTCTCGAATAATTCCAACCAGAGGTTATGGATGTTCTTGGTGCTGAGTTTTACACCTCAAGAGGTGAAGGAGTCAAAGGGCAAGCGAGGTTTGAGCCAATCAGAAAGAGATTGAGAAGTGGCGAAATGGTGATTGTTCTTGGAGATGGACATGGAGGGTATTTAGAGGAACTGGTAGGAAGAGAAATGGGAACTTAGGAAACTGAGGTTTGGTAGAGGAAGTAGAGGAGAAGGAGGAGGAGAAGAGGAAGAAGATAGAAAGAGCAGTGAAATAAAGGGCATTTGATAAGAGGGAAGGACTAAGGGCATTTGAGTCTTTGTATTTTTTTTCATTTTTTTTTATTTTTCAAATGCATTTTCTTTTTTTTAGTTAATTATTTGGTAGAAATCTTGATAGAAGGACTATTCAGTGTAACGGAACCTAAATTGGAGGATAAATAAATATATATTTCAAAATATGGGGACCAATTAGTACAATACATCAAACTTCAAGGGAAAATAGTAATTCACCCTATATTAAATAATACATATATAATAATATATGATAAAAATTAATATGTTTTGTGTTTAAGATATAATAAATAAATTATTAGCACTAATATTACTACTACTACTACTACTATTATTATTATTCATATATTTATTATATTATAAATTGAAGTTAAATATGAAAATAATAAAATTCATATTATATAGTTTCAAATAATTCAATTAACAAATAAGAATGTGGAATGTCTATTACAACACAATTTAAACTTAAAAATATGAAACATAAAAAAAATAATGAGTTAAATAATATTAATATAATTATTATATTATTGTATATTAATTTATATAAACATATATTATAATAACCAAAATGATATAGTTTTGCATAAAACTAAGTCATTTTATTCAAAACTATGTCGCTTTAATTAAATTAAGTAGTAACTTTATAAACAATAAATAAAAAAAAGTTAGGTCATTTTTATTAATTAAAATACATTTTATTATTATATTTAATAACTTATTATTTTTTTTTTTTGAAAGTAATCTTATTGGTATTTGTTGGCACAAATTTTAGCTGATTCGAGTTTTTGAGAGTGTGCCAAGGAAGATTAATTTTCCAATTTGATGAATATTGACTTGTTTCAGACAATTTTGGATTCCCAAATGCCTTTACCACAATTTGTTTGAGTTTCAAGGGATTTAAAAATTTATAATTGGTTGTGAACAGTAAATTATTTTGCTAAATGTAATGATAAATTTGCTAAAGGTAATGATTAATTTGCTAAAGGTAATGAAAATACGCTAGAGGTAATGAAAATACGCTGGAGGTAATAAGAATAAGCTTGAGGAAATTGAAATTGTATTGAACGACAATAAATACAAAAATTGCTGAAAGCTATAGAATTGACTAAAAATTGATAATTGATTGTTGATTTAGCTGTATTGATTCTTGACTTGTTGATTGATTGTTGATTGGATTGGTTGTGTTGTCTCCTCCATGCTGCCGCTTAACTTTCTTTTTATAGTCCAGGTACTTGGTGCAGAAGTTCAGGCCTCTTTAATTCTTCAGCTTGCTACAAAAGTTGAGTTTCTTAATTTTACCAATAATTACCTTCAGGAAACCTGCGTCCCCTGTATTTCCTTCAGCTCTTCAGCTATTCTCTGTTTCCTCTAGTTTCCTCTGTAACTTTCTTTTCTTTTCTCCTAAGCTAACAATTGAATTCTTCACCAAGTTTTCAATTCTAAATAGTCAGCACAATTCTTGATTTTTCCAGCATCTTCTAGAAGATTCACGTTCCTTTAGCTTTAATTCCTCTAGCTCTTTCTGTAACATGCTCTCTTTAATTACCTCTAGAAGCTTCTTTCTTCAGCTCAATAATTTTCCTTCTCCAAGTAACATCAAATGGGCTGGATTTTAGTATTGGGCTCACATTGGGCCTTAATTTTAATTATTTAATTATAGGTCCAAAAATTCATATTTGGGTACAAACAATGCCCCTGTATATAATTAGCTTGGGTCAAGCCCAATGCTAATTTATATGGATATAGAGAGCCCACACAGTTACTTTTATTTTTTCTTCAAATCAATTTAAAACCAATCAAATTTGCCCCCTGCAATCAGAATTCTAATCCTGGAAAAAAAAAAAATCTTCCTGTTCCTCTCTAGTATATTTCCCCAAGAAATTTTTAAATTTAGTAATCACTACCCAAAACCACAAAATTCTTCCTTCTATTTTCAATTCTCCACAAAATTCATCTTTCTTTCAAAACCTTATTTATTTATTTATTTATTTATTTTTCTTTTCTTTTCTTTTTCTTTTTTTTCTCCTTCTTCTTCCTTACTCCCGCCGGCCACCAAAACCAGCCACCACCGCTGCCTTTTCTCTTCCTCCGGCCGCTTCTTTTTCTTCTTCCTCCACTGCTACCGCCTCTTCTGAATGTCAAGACACTGCAGGGAAGAGCAGCGCCATTGCTGCGCATCGCGCTGCCACTCCCTGCGCGCGACTCCTCTTGTGTGCGACCGGACAACAATGCCACCGCTGCTGCTCCTTCCTCTCAGTTCAACGTCGCCGGTGTTGGATAAGACCATTAGGCTGCTGCTTCTCCTTCCTCGACCAACGTTTCCAACAGTAGGAGAGATTGGTTTGCTATTGTCCAAACCGAACCCAACCAAGCCAGGACTGAGTGAACTAAAATTGATCGAACCAATTCTGACCCTGCTTCTGGTTTTGGTTCATTCCGGCTGGGTTTTGCTACATTTTCAACTTCCTCTAGTGCATTTAGCACAATAATTTCCTCACTCAAAATCTACTGCAGAAGGAAACACAAGTAATTTTTATTTTTGTAATTTCTTTATTTTCTGCAATGTAACTTTGCTAAAAACTGTGATAAAATTGTTGAGCATTGTTGAGAATTTGTGGAATTTGTAGATTGTTGTGAATGAATTACTTTTCTTTTCTGCAAGTTTATTGCAATTTTTGTAAAAACTGTATGTTGAAATTATAAGGGAAATGCTGACCAATTTTCACCGTAAATATTGGTGAAATTTGTACACTTTGTTGTATTATGCAAAATTAATTTCCATTGCATCCAGGATTCAACTTGTATAATTTTACATAATTGAATCATAAATTTAATTATTTTAGTAATTGATCGCTAAAATAATTATTTTGATAATTTTTAGCTTAATTAAAAGAAATCAACTCAATAAAATCCTTTAATTTAGACAAAAATTTACAGCAAATAATTTCTAGAGCCAATTTCTTATAATTTCTTCCAAGAAATAGCTTCTAAAAATTCACATTAAATTTTCACCTATGTTTGGACATTATCTGCTTTATTACCCCTAGAAAACTATTTTTACCAATTATTTAGCATTAATTTATCAAATATATGTGTCTTAACTTTACAAAACCATGGGAGTAATAAATATTTTTCAACATCTTATCCACCAGGAGGCCATTTTAGCCCATTACTTCCATACTTCCCCCTACAAATATTGTCTGATCTATTATTTTGCATTTCTGAACACTGCTCAATTCTGTGCCTTTCCTTCAAAAATTTCCTTGGGGAAATTGGGTGAACTATTTTTTTGAGTTATTACCTCCACACTTTCCCTAGCAAATTTTGCACATTTAGGCCAGTGTAACTCTTTTATCCTTAGCCAAGAATATGGATGCAATGCTACCATTTATAAAGAATATATCTGTCTGCACTTTCCTTCACCAAATTTTAATCAAATAAAATCCTTTGGCTATTCTTGGCAATAAATGGCTGCTCTTCATTCATACTGTGTTTTTCTTTCTTATGAATTTATCTATTTTGCCTTTATTAATTTTTGCAATGGTAATTATCTCACCATTTTCTTTTTAATTTTATCAGGCAAAATATTTCAGACAACTGATACTTCATCCACTTCTACCTCAGATCCATTACCCCCTGCTTCTTCTCATCAAACTTTACGTTTAACTCCTCAGGTATGTACTTCTATTTCTCCCTTTTCTTTACTTGTGCATTTTTAGACCCTTGGCTTACACTTGCTTCTTACACAAGGTTGACTCTTGGTCCTCCATTGATGACATGGAAATTATGGTGGATCTCAGCTACCTGGAGATTCCTTCAAAGGTTCCACCTATGACTTTTTCAACTTCAGATGATGCTTTAAGGCCAAGGATTCAGTGAGGGCTATCCTTAGCTTAGAGATGGATACCCTTCAAAAAATCCAGAAATTCACAGCACTTTCAGCTCAAATCACTTTAGAGCAGCATTCCAAGTCAGTTGGAGGAGTCTAGTGCAGCTCATTTGACAGCCTCAAGCCATCTCAATTTTTTTTACCAGGAGAAAGACACATTCTTTACTAAGTAGCTCAAGATGAAGTAGATTAAAAAAGAAGAAGCAGAGAAAAAAGCTGTTGGAATTTAAGTAACCAATGACATTGAAGCACAAGAGGCCAAATTAGTAACTTTGAAAGCCTAGAAAGATTTCTTTGCAAGAATAAAAAATTAACTTTCAGGTACAAGGATGCAGCCAAGCAAGCTTAATCTATCAAGAGATCTAGAAAGCAAGAAGGATGCAGTCAATGGCTGAATCAGAAGAGACTATATGATTACTAGGCAGAAATACCTAGATGTTTGAGAGAACCTCAGGGGCTTTGAATTTAACTCTCTGTGACCTGATTATAGACTTTTATGTTGTTATGATGTATGTGATATTATTTATCACTTTGTACCTTTGATATTGATCATTTCGGAATATAAATACTGTAATGTACATCATTTCATGGATGACTTGATATTGTAGGTATCACTAGGCTTTTTCTGCTTCAATTCAGCTCTGTTAAGTATATTTTTGTTTGTATCACTATACACAACACACTTTGTACCACAGCCATTCATTTTCCTCATCAAAACAACCAATTTTCAACAAAAATGCTGCTGAAATTTTGTAAAATTACTGCTCACATCATTCTTAACCTGTAAATTAACAAATTTCACACAAAAATAAATAAATAAAAAACACCAAAATTTAGCAAGACCAAATCTTATTTATTTACAGTGACTATCAAGCCAACTTTCACACCCAAAAAGAAAAAATTTTTCACTTCATGCACTAAGTGACAACTTTCTGGCCTGTGGCTAATTATTCTTTTTTTATTTTCCTTTCATTTCCCACACAATGAGAAATATTTCAGCACCATAGTTCCTGTAACATAACTATTCACTGAACCTCCTCTTATGCCTTTTGCCCCTCGAGTATTCAAAATTTCAGTAGTATATTTCTCAATCTCTTGCATCACAAAGTCCTCTTTCTTTGGATTGGTTTCAGCCTCAAGTTGAACCTCCTACTCATTTTGTCTCCTTTGAGGAAATTTTTGATGCTTTACCTTACGCCACTATTTGTTTAGTGGAACAGATGACGACACTACAAATTTTAGTTGCTTCTTACTGAATTTTGGTGGTAGCCTTTTACCATCCCTCTTAGACTCAGATTTATAGTTATTTCTCAATATAGCCGCTGCAAGAGGCTTTTTCTCTGGTGCTGAAAATCTCTTATGAGGAACTGGTCTCCAGTAGTATATGAACCTGTTGGAGTTTATATTGGAAGTTTTAACTACCTTTTCTTTTTCATCCACATTGACAGGATAGATTAATACCACTGGAGCCTCATTTTTTTCTTTTATGTCTGCTTCCACCTTTGGTTGAGGAGAAGGTACACAGTCATCCTTCCCATAGAGAATCTGCATAGGGTCCTGATGAAATGATATTTGGCTTTCAAGACTCTACACTTGGCCATCAGGAATTGCTATTTCATCAGATAAAATGTTGCCCCCCGAGCCTTGCACTTAGTTTTGAGAATTTAGTGGTTGGCCTTGAGGAACTTGTAAATTGCCTTAGAGAAATACTATCTGACATTGGGGTAATGGTACCTGCTCTTGATGAACTTTGCCCTCCGGGCCTTTTTCTTACTGAACATCCTCATGGTTGTGAGTTCCAAGCTGAGGACTTAGATTTTCCTTGTTACCACTAAGAACTAGATCTTCATCATTAGGCTTGAGTTGAACCATCATCTTTAGAGATAATTTAGGACTCCCTTGCCTCAGATAGGCTTCAATCATCTTGGTAAATAAAGCTATAATCTCATGCAAACATTGGTTAACAACACGAACAAAATTCTGAACAGTATTGATCATCTATGCTATTACATCTTGAACTTGTTTCACTCCATCTAAGAAGATGGTTTGGCATCAGTGCCCACAGTTGTAGTAGTATTAGAATTTTGGCTTGGATAGCCAAAAGCTAGTACCTCGGTCTAAATTTGATCCTGAGACGCCCATTCTCCATAAGATTATTACATCTGATCACCTATTTTTACAGGCGTATTGGTCGGATTACTAACCAAAATATTTCTCCATTTTCAAAGTTAAATATTCCATTAGAATGTGTCCCACTGGGCATGCCAAAAGATTATTGGCACAAATTTTAGTAAACTGGATGTCAAGTCCCACCGAGCGTGCCAAAAGATTATTGGCATAAATTTTGGCAAACTGGATGTCAAGTCCTACTAGGTGCCAAAAGATTGTTGGTGCAATATTTAGCTAATTCGTGTTTTGTGAGTGTGCCAGGGAAGATTAATTTCCCAATTTGATAAATATTAACTTCTTTCAGACAATTGCAGATTCTCAAATGCCTTTACCAAAAATTATTTGAGTTCTAAGGGATTTAAAACTTGTATTTAGTTGTGAATAGTAGATTGTTTAGCTAAAGGTAATGAAAAATAAAATGAAGGTAATGAAAAATAGACTGGAAGTAATAATAAATAGATTAGAGGTAATGTAAATTGAAATTTACATTCAAAAGCAGTAAGTATAAAATTTGCTATAATGAAAGTGTAGAAATTGCTAAAAGCTGTAGAAATGATTGTCAAAAAAATTACTAAAGCTTCATATTTAGATTTATTTATTGATTTGCTGATTGTATTGATTGATTGTTGATTGGATTGGTTGTATTTGTCTATTCTTGCGTTCTCTCTTTATAGGTCAGGTACTTGGTCCAAAAGCAAGTTTCCTCTTGAATACAGCCATAATTTCCTTCAATAACTCCATTAACCTGCATCTCTTGGATTACCTCTAGCAACTTTACAGCCCCTGCTTACAGTTACCTCTAGTTCCCTCTAGAACTTTCTTTTCTTTTCTTTTCCCTTACGCCAACAGGTGAATTCTTCACCAAGCCTTCAATTAGTACAATTCTTAATTTTTCCAGCATTTTCTAGAAGATTCACATGCTCTTTAGCTTTAATTCCCCCAAGGTTGCTCTTTGAATTTCCTCTACCAGCTCTCTAATCCAACTGATTAGCTCTAGAAGCTTTTCCTCCAGCTTAATAATTTTCCTCTTCAAGCAACATCAAATGGGCTGAATTTTAATATTGGGCTCACCTTGGGCCTTAATTTTAATAATGGGCCAAAATTTTATATTTAGGTACAAATAAGATCTAAATAAAATTCAATTTTTAACAATAATCTAAATTTTCATATTATATATCTTAACTTCAACCTTCCTGCCATCCCTTACATAGATGTATCTTTTAGCATCACTCAGCTTTCGGCAACTCAAACAATCCTATATAGACATACTAATGTGAGTTGTTATTGTAAAATCTAACCATTAAATGTGTCTAGGTATTAAAGTTAAATTAACCTTATAATAAAATAAATTAAGAAGTATATCTTCATTAGTATGCCATGTATGATAGTTAGTGAATTTTTTTTATGCCCTTCAACTTTGTAAAAGAAATATCTACTACCTTATTGCTCATTCAATTTCTTTTTTGATTCTTTTAAGTTTTTATATGTGTAGCTTCCTTATTCTTCATCCTTTTTTTTTCCTTTGTCCTTGTTCTTAGAGGTTGAGGATAAGTGAGCACTTTTTCTGTCTTGTGTTACTTCAGCATTTCCTCTTTTTGAATATAATGTGAAAGGAGATCATTTAGAGATCAAGTATCTTTTTAACAATTGTAGCTCACTTTAAATTGACTAAACTATATCAAAAGAGATATCAAAATTAGATGCATCAATAAATCCTCAAAAAGTTCTAGTGGTGTGCTCTAACCGCAAGTATATAGATTGCTCAAATAATATAGTGACTAAATATGAGTATTATTTTCATAGAGATTAGCTGTCAAGTATTATTCTAGTTAGTTAGTTAGTTACTTGTTTAAATGAATCTATGAAGATTTAAAAGGAATTAAATTTAAACTTTAAAAAATGAAACTAAACTTAAACTTAAATAAATTAAGGCAATAATAATAATAATCAATGATACACGCAATGCATTAAAGTTTCACCTTTCACTTGATTTATGTACTAACTCATTAAAATTCTCTCTTTATCCTAACTTGAATGATACATATGATGTTTACCTACTAAAGTTCTCATACTTATTTTTAATCAATTATAAGATTGTTTAATTAAATTAGTTATTAGCTATGAGTTATAGACTCTCGCCTCACTAAATATAACTTAACAAATCATTAACCAAACTTAAGCACAAAGGTAAATTATGCAATATTGATAATTAATAGATATCTCTACTCATATTAATATCAATAGATTTTATATTAAGTCATAATCATTAATCACCTCTTAGTCTAATAACACTCAACAATTTATTTAACATGAAAAATTAAACTGTGTGATACCAGAAATACTGTGTGCGATTATTCTCTCATCTACAATGCTTGCCATGGCTTCCGTTCAGCTTGGAGATTCTTCTCCTGGTTAGTAATTATAGTTTCAAGCATTCAACTATTCTGCTTCTATTACTTATTTAGTCTATTAATTGGTCAGTTACAATCAATGTTACTTGCACTTTTCTAACAGTCAATAATTTGATGTCATGTATTACTGGAATGGAGCTATCATATGGCATTTCATTAAATTTGTTCCTAGTCCTTTCCCTTCAATTCCAGTGCTTGCTATCAAATTTAATCATTTATGTAGAAAGGGTGGAACAATACATTCACATTCCCAGTGAAGCAGCAGAAGTATTGGAGAGAACTCGACCTGAGCCTAATTGGCCTGCTGTTGGGAAAGTAGAAATATGTAATCTAAAGGTAAACATGGAAAAATATACCCTTTCCTTCTTTTTTTAGCAGCATCAAGAGCTATCATTACTGGTGTCAAATGGCATCAAACAGGTTAGATATCGGTCGAATTCTCCACTAGTTCTTCAGGGGATATCCTGCACAATTGAAGGAGGATACAAAGTTGGCATAGTAGGCAGAACTGGAAGTGGGAAGACAACTCTCATCAGTGCCTTGTTTCGATTGGTAGAACCTGCATAAGGGGAAATAATCATAGATGAAATCAACATTTTAACAATCGGGCTTCATGACCTGAGGTCGCAGTTTACAATCATCCTCAAGATCCAACACTGTTTTTTGGCTCTGTGAGATACAACTTAGACCCCTTATCGAAGCATACAGATCAAGAAATATGGGAGGTAAACTATATATAAAAAATGTTCTTCTATTGAATAGAAAATACGATATCGAAGCACGCATTATCTCTCGATGTCAACATACTCAAATATAAATAATTATTAAAAATAGGGATAATAGTCCCATTTATTCTCAACGATATTCAAATTTTCTATTTAATCTTATTCTTTAAATCGTATCAATTTATCATATGAATTTTTCAGTTTGTTTCAATTCTATCCAATTTTCTACTAAGAATCTAAATGTAATTTTAAAAATTATGATAATATCCTTTTAAAATTTAATTACCCACTTAGTTCTTTTTTTCATTTTCACAAAAAAATGTTGGGTTACGGGCAGAACATACCAATCAGATTGGAACATGAACGCAGCGGAAATTAAAATTTTATAACTCTTAACCCACTAAGGATCGCATGCGTATCATAAAAATCGAAGGAAGGGTAAACGAAACTTACCTCTTGTAGATCGATTCGTCAAGCCTTCAAGTACTACGTCTTGGTTTATTCGGATCTACAAAGGTGCTGTCTTTCTGAAAAATGACCATCCTCTACAAGTATCCACACACGAACAAACAAAACGAACGATCTTGTTGAATGCTAGTTCAGATTCATTTTCTAAAAAATGAATTTAGGGTTTTTCTTTTCTCTCTCAATGTTTTCTCTTTTGTCAATGTAAAGACGACCAA
>CATIWO010343674.1:0-14637 GCA_949673435.1 Macaranga tanarius | reverse complement strand
AGTCCTTGCTGTTTTTTGTGTAAAATAAAATGCTTCCATGGAGTGGAATTAGCTGCTGCTTGAGCGGCGCTGCTCTTTATTTACTTGGCAGAAGCAGTGGCAGGTCCTTTAACCATCCATTTTTTCTCTAAAGTTCAATTTTTTATCTTTTATTTTTTTTTATTTTTATAATTAATTTCTTCTCTTGTGATTGTATAGAGATGCAGAAGCTCTTAAATCTGTTACGAGAGTTAATCAGCTGAAGGAACTAGGTATATATGTGTGCGTGCTTGCGCGCAATTATCAATTATGTTTTCTAGATTTTTTTTTTTTGAAATTATTATGTTTGCTGTTTCAGCTAAGTTGCTTGATATTGAAAGTAAAGTACTGCCGCTAGTTGTTGCTATCTCTGGAAGAGTTGGCTCAGATACCCCTATCAATTGTGAATATAGTGGCTTGAGAGGTGTTATTGTAGAGGAGACGGTAATAACATCAAATTATTATCACTATTTTGGTTGTTTCGACTCGAATGAATTGATAATAGTGTATATCTTGGTTTAATTGGTTTGTGAGTATTTGTGTTTTTATATGTCCTTCAGGCTGAACAACACTTCCTTAAACACAATGATGCTGGATCCTGGATACAAGATTCGGCCTTGATGCTATCAATGAGTAAAGAGGTCCCGTGGTTTTTGGTGAGATAAAGAGTTTTCCTCTCTCATTTTCTTTGTTGTCTAATGATGTTATTGCTTCTTGATTGCTGCTTTTGTTGCAAATTTGCTCAAGTGAAGCACCTTAATGCATTCATGTGCTTCTTATGAAGTATCATTGATCAAGAAAATCTATTTTTGGTGTTTTTGGGTCTTATGTCAGGATGATGGGAGTGATAGAGTATTTGTTGTGGGGGCGCGAGGTGCTTCAGGTCTTGCATTAACTGTTGGCAGTGAAGTTTTTGAAGAGTCAGGACGATCACTAGTACGTGGAACATTAGACTATCTTCAGGGCCTCAAGGTTTGACTGCTCTATTCTTGTATGCATCAATGTTCACATAGTTCAGTCAACCTCGCTTGATTGTGATTTTCATTTCAGATGCTTGGTGTGAAGCGTATTGAAAAGGTACTTCCTACTGGTACTTCATTGACTGTGGTTGGCGAGGTACGTTCTTTTGTTTAATTGTGTGAAGTATCTATAATTGCATCCTTATTGTGCAAAATTGGAGTTGAATGGTATCTTAATCAAATTGTGGTTCTTCAATTTATAATCAGGCAGTCAAAGATGATATTGGGACAGTTCGGATCCAGCGTCCCCATAAAGGGCCATTTTATGTTTCTCCAAAAAATATTGATGAGCTCATTGGAAATTTGGGAAAATGGGCAAGGTTCACATCCTCACGCATAATACATCCTCTTCTTTTTACCAAAATCAATAAAATGAAACTGTTAAAAAATGATGGATATTCATGTACCAGGTGGTATAGATATGCCTCAGTAGGCTTGACCGTCGTTGGTGTCATTCTGATTGCCAAGCATGCTATACAGTATATCATGGAGAGAAGGCGTCGTTGGGAATTGCAGAGCAGGTATGATTTCATCGTTGATCATTGTTTGGTGGAAATGCAATACCATTATGAATGACTGATTTATAAAGCTAAACATCAAATGTGATGCAATGACTTTCAGTAACATGTCATTCGTAGAACACAATCATGCATTTGCAAGTAGACTGATAAACTTTTTGTTGGACTATGCTTTAAACTATGGTATAATTTCTGGAATTACTTTTATCACAGTTAATGATTTTTTTTTTTTTTAAATAATCACAGTTAACTATTTTAATATAAATATCAATGCTTTTTTTCCAATACACATCACATCATTAACCAATTTAGCAAGTTGTTCAAGAATGTTGTGGACATTGGAATTCATAATGTAACTGTTAAATTTCCAAAAAATGTAATAGAGGATTGAAAAAAATAGGAGAAACAAGTAGTCTTTGAGCATCAGCAATTTCTTTGGACCAAAGGCTGTTCAACCAACTTCCATGACGTGCATTATTGACATTGGATCTCCAGTGGAGATGCCTGTTTGTTTTCTAAAAATGGCCTGCATTCAATTTCCATTTTAAACCTTGGTTAGTTCCAAGCCTAGGTGGTGCGTAGGTGACTAGTGGAGGACCTGATTGTTTAGTAATACATTTGGAATTACTTACCACATGAAGTATCCCTCTCCTTTCCACTGTCTTGTTGATGTTAGAAAAGCATTATTATTGCAGGGTTCTTGCTGCTGCTGCTAAGAGACAAGATCAAGATTCTGAAGGTAAATGGCTACCAATACTAATATATTTTAAGAGAAAAGTTCGTGATGTGATACTAGATTGTTCCATTTATTTTTTCAGGTTCAAATGGAAAAGCTGAAAATGGATCAGACAATACTAAGAGGGAACGTCCAATTCCAGATATATGTGTGATATGCCTTGAGCAGGAGTATAATGCTGTTTTTCTCCCGTAAGAAGCTTTTTAATATATATATATATATATATCTCCATGCATTTACGTAAAAACATCCACACATAGAATATCTATTTAAGAGACTAGTTATGCTCCTGCCCCTTTTTTTTTTTCTTTTAGAATTATAGCAAGCAATTGATGACAATGAGATTATAAGAATTCTACGTAGCCTTACTTCTTTTTACAATGTTTAATTTTATGGAAAATAATCAACAAAATTGTATGTAGGAAATGGAAAGTGGTTTTGCTATTTGTGTCCAGTAGTTGATAGACGAAAAAAAAAGCGATCAAGAAAGATGGTTTAAAGGCACAAGAACTTAACTAACTCAAGTTGAAAGACTTTACCCAAGTTTTAAGAGTTCATCATGTGCTTCATTTTAGGATATACAGTGACATATTTGTCTGTAATCCACCACGCCAGATTTCTCCATGCCTTTGGAAGCTCTATTTTCCATGTCTACTTTTTGTTAGAGAGAGCTTCTGTAGGCTAAATTATTTCTTTTCACTTGCAATATTCATGTTCTATGTTTCTTTGCCTGTATCTGATTCAGTCTCTCCAGCTTAAGTAAAGATATGTGCACAACTAATCTAAAAGGCATCAGCTAGACACCTCTAGGGAGAAATATACCTAAATGCACAAGATTGCCATACCTAATTGCACAAGATTGCCAGTTCTTTGTAATTTAATTGCCATGTCTATTAAGATGGCTTTATATCACAATAGGTTTAAAAACACCTGTTTGTCTGCATTTATCTGGCTGCAATTGAATGCAGCTACAAAAAGAGTTTTAATACAATTTTTCTTCTTGTTAAACAACATTGTTTGGAATGAAAATGATCAAGTTGTATGCCCTGATAATCTGCAGGTGTGCCCATATGTGCTGTTGTATAGCATGCTCGTCACATCTGACAATCTGTCCTCTTTGCCGGAGACGAATAGAGCAGGTGGTAAAGACTTTCCGTCATTGAAGATTTGCTTCCAAGATTTTGGGCAAGCATCCCTGTTACAGACACTTTGTCATGGGGATCTTATTTCCTTGTGCATATAAGATTCAGGTGTAAAATCCTCTTCATTATGGCAATAATTAGCAGCGATATCTGTAGATTCCTTCTCAATTAATGTCCTGCCATCATTGCCTGTCTGTGCTGAGAAATTTTTTGCTCCTTTGGAATATTCCAACTTGGTCATTCCATGGGCTTAGATTAAAGCACTTTCATTCATCCTTTAAAATCGTTGATGACTTTTTCAGGCTTCCTTGTAGTTTAATGTCATTTTTAGAGTTGAATAATGCATTTGCTCATCACAAGTGTTGAATGAATGTTTCATTTTATTACTGGAGCCTTTTACTTCAGCAGCAAGTTGCAAGCACCCATGTCCTATAAATGAAAATCTTCTGAAAAGGGGGCAGTTGACAACCCTGCCACCAGTATTTCGGAAAAGTAACATTGGATATTTAATGACTGCAACTTGAGATGATTAGCAATTTTAAGATTGCCTATACGTGCTCGTTACATGAATAGGATGAGTAGGAACAGGATGGAATGTGCGCACATTTGCCTGAAGTATGGAGACGCTTAAAGCTGTGCAAATAATTAAGCTAGAATTGCTACTGCCCAAAAATACTTGTAGCTAAATTGAGTTCTGTGAACTAACAGCATGGGTCGTGGAGATGCTACTTCATAATTTATTACAAGTAAGCATTCCTATTACAATGGAGGTTTATTCTTCATGTTATTTTTAATTGTTGGACTTTGAAGCTGATACGTTCCTTGTGGTCCTTAGGAAGATCCCAACTTGGTCAGTTTGTTTATCTGCTCTGACAAATATTTTCTCTGCACTCCCTTTTCCGAAATGCGAAAGAGAAGTGCTTAAATACAACTCAAGTGATAGAAATTTTGAGTTGATGGCCATCCAGCCTAATAATTTGTACAAGTTACTAAGCCTAACATGGAGGTTTCTCGAGTCAAATTTTGTATAATGGTGCTGAATCTGATCCTTTCTTGATGTTGATGTTAAAGTCTTCACAGCACTGGAGCACAAAACTAGAGTCTCAAATATTTCTGCTTGAAATATAAGCTGTACTTATCAGATTCTATCTTTGTACAAAAATCATGGGGGCTGAATATGGTCCTAAACCATCACATCATCACCCCATTAACCATGAGACCTGAGAAATACACCTTAGCTTCTGCTAATTTTAATTTAGTCAAACACTATTATTCGGATCATTCCAATTTGCTGCAGGCATCATTTTCTTCTATGTATATTCCAGCTCGGGGAGTATAAAACACAACTTCAGCCCTGAGAAAAAAAAAAACTTCAATTTCTACACTAGGTGTGTTTATCTCCCAAACTATCTCATTTAAATTTTATACACAAAGCAAAAGCTGCTTCCATGGATGTGTACGAGAGGATCAATAAGGTAGTTCTAGCCTGTTCTGCCATCCAGACACTGCGCAATCCACAAGCAAATTCTTCATCACCAGTTCCTCTGAAATCCATTGATTTCCAAAACAAGGCAGATTCTTCAAGACATCTCAAAACCATAAAACCTGAAAATGGAGAGGCAGATGGTGCGGTTCTCATCAACTTTGATTACTCAAGCCAGCCTCCACCAGCAGCCAAAGTTTCTTTCAAGATTGAACCTGAAGCTCCACCAACATATTTTGCCAGTCCTGACCAAGAAGCCAAGGCCAAACCCGAAAAGCGACTGGAAATGCATATTGAAGACAGCTTCACTGATTACATCAACCGTGTAAAGATGAGGATGAGGACTAAATCAAATGTTGGCATTGAGTCAAATGTCAACAATGGAAACAATGCATCAGCCGAAGATGAGTTTTCGGAGTATATCGGTCGTGCAGGTATTAAGATCAGAAGTACGTCGAGTATTGGTGGTGGAAGGTTTTAGTATGCACTTTTTGTCGACGTATTTTTGCGTAAGCCTCAAGGGGTTGTTATTAAGTTAGGCATTCTCTATTCTTGGTTCAAGAAGATCAACAATATTATATAAAATGAAATAAATTTCTTTAATTCTGCTTGTGACATATTCCTGACATCGTTAAGCTAAAGAATCTCTTTTCTACATCCTGTAAGGCACTCTGTGATGAGAAAGCTTGTTTTTCACCAACCAACTACTCATATAATGATCTTCTGAACATCTTCACTAAACTTGCCAAAATTGTACATAGAATGGAAGGATAATAATTTTCCAAGATTAAGCACTGTAAAGCTCCCACATCCATAGCTAAGTTTTTGTGGACAGCTTGCAGAACACTCCAAAAGAACCTCTTAAAGTTCTCTTCTAATTTACTATTTTCTCCTTAACCATGGATGAGTATACGCTTGGAGAAACAAATCTTCCATTTTTCTTTCTTTAAGCTTACAATGGATATTGTAGACAAGACATCGATATCATGCTGAATTACCTAATAAGGGTATTTTTCTTCATATCATATAGTCTTGAAGGCCATGTTTGGAATGGGAAGAAATGATGGAGGATAGAAAATAGGTAGGAAAAATAGAAGAGAAAAGTTACTTTTTGTTGTTTGGAATGGAATGAGAGAGGAAAATAAGAGTTATTTTCCTTCAAAAATTTTCTCTCTAAAATGGAGAGAAAGTGGAAAGAGAAAAAGAAAACAATTAAAATTTAACATAATTTGAATTCAAATTTAAATTATAGAAACAAAGTTATTAAAATAATAATTTATTAATACCCATTTTTCATTCATCCGAATCCAAACACTATAATAATAGAAAATAAAAGAGAAAAAATAAATTTATTTTCCTTCATATTTTTCTCTCTATTTTCTTTCCTCTCTTTCCTCCCTTTTCTTCCTTATCAAACATAGTTGAAAAGTTGCATTTCTTAATTTAAATAGCTACATCGATCAAGTTCTACCAAATAATTGTACATGTAAACATGAGGGGGAAAAAAAACTTTTTCTGAACCAGACAAGAAAGTTGTGAGACACGCTGGAAACCAAAAAGCATAGATTCCATAAATTTCTTTAGTGGCCCTCCTTGACTTCCAAGACTTAGAATACTCTTTTTTTTTAAGGACACGAGCTAATTACAAGTTAGCAGCTGATTGAAGGTTACTGAACACTAATCAAACTTTCCTCAATCAAAGCTGAATAGCTGTGAAACACATTGTGCATTGTACATTAAAATTATAGATCATAAAAGCATAGATTCCAAAAGAAAAATTATCTCTTAGTGGCCTTCCTTGACTTGGGTAGCTTTGGAGCATCTTCTCTTGTTCTATGATGAGCTATTTACGTATTACAATTAACTTATTATACTTTTTTCTTTCAATAAGCAAGCATTAAACTTTAGAAAGAAAAAAGTATTTCAAGAAACCAGATGGAACATGAACAAACATCAGAATCTTTCACAGCTACAAAATCTGATTTTTATTAGTTAAAACCATGAGCTTAATTTGGCAACAGGAAGCAGGGACTCGGCTACCATTTGTTGATCTTTGGACACTCAGAACTGAATCTGGTACCTTGTCCATGCTGATGTGAACCATAGTCAAAATGAATTACTGTTTTATGAACTGTCGTGTCCTATCCATGTAAAAACAGCTGCTGCTAGTTTGTCTCAAATAAAATCTTCACTTGAGTTTATAGCTGTACTTCTTGTTAGATTCTAGATTCCTAAGAAAAAATGAGCACTAAAGTGGAGAATATGATCCTAAATTAACTCATTATTTTGAAAATGTTTTAAAAGGTTTTGTTTTCTGTAGAGTAATGATCATCATAAGGAATCTTGGCCGAATTGTCCCATCAAAATGTTCTTTTCAGGGCAACTCGTTTTCACACAAGAATCCTGAAGAACATGCTCCATTAGCATTATTGTTTCTATAGGCCATACTACTTCTTCACAACATTACCTTTTTGTAGAGTATAAAAATCTAATCAAACTCCTTCAGGATCCTGCTAAATTGCAGTTCCTTACATTTTCAGAACTCTTCATCTCATATCCTATCCTATTCCTCTGCTTTCCAATTTTCATTTCTGAAAATGGAAAAGAAAGGCAGTAGCTGTCCCATTGTTATGTGTGAAAAGATCTACAAGAAAGTTACTGTCTCTCCAGCTATCCACAAGATTCGTCGCATTTCTCATCACCTGAAGCCGGACCACAGTCCGGCTTCAAATACTGCTATTGCTATCCACTCCGAACCTGCAAGGCCTCCCAGAGCAGGAAATGGCTCCTCCATCACATCCAGGGAAGCAGCCGGTATGGTTCCCATCAATTTTGAGTACTCAAACCAGCCCCCAGTTGAGCTCACTCATACAAAGAATGAACCTGAAGCTACTCCAGCTAATCAGAAACCATCATCGCAGTCTCAGGTGATGTTGGAAGAAGGTGCGAAATCAGGAGTGCACATTGAGGATCGATTTACTGAGTATCTTAAACGCACAAAGAGTAAGATCAGAAGAACTATCTCAAATCTTGGTGAAGGAAAGAAGGCTTCAGGCTCAGGAAATGATAAGCCCTCAAATAATGCTGCTTCAGGGAAAGATAAGTTTACAGATTATATTGACCGTACCAAGAAGAAGCTTAGAACAACATCAACTAAGGTTGCAGGTGGCAGGAGAAACTCTTTTAAATGAAGATCAAGAAAAGGACATGAACTATATATATCAAGGAACCTGAATTTCCAATTACAAGGTTAATTTTAATTAATAATGGTTTCAAAAAATATGTTTGTTATTTGTATTCGTTAACTAAGTAATTATATTTATCCGTACTAATATAAGTTTTCTTTTACTGACTGATGAATAACAAGCTTCATTTCTTGATGCTTGACTACATTGTAAGTTGTTTTCTTGAAAATGTCTGTCGTATACTATAATGAAATAACGCATCTCCTTGTAATGTGTATGATATTTATTTTGGTGCAAGCTCAAAGTGCGCCCACCACATTGAATATTGAATTAATCTTGTTGGTATTTTTTGATGGCGCTAACTCAAGAGAATTTGATCTGGTGAAAATTCGAACATGGGCCTTCCGCTGTAAAGTGTCTTCATACAGGAACTCAGTGGAGCCTTACACTTATGATTCTTGATTAAACAATTCGCTTAATTAACTGATTAATGCTGAGATAAACTACAGTCTTGTAAGGACTATAAGAACTACTTAGATAAGAAAAGCTGCAAAAGCTTGTGCCTTGTACGATCGTCCCATTCCATCAGATAAAATTAAAGCTTGGAATTTTTCTTTTTTTTTCAGTGTAGACTTAATTTTCATCTGTTTCAGAGCCCACTTCTTCAAGACCCACAAGAAGATCGGCCTGACGTTTTTGGTTTTAGAGCTAGTCAGCTAGCTGATAAGCTATACCAGATCCCTAGGCCTGCTTTTCCAGGGGCTTTCTCTGAAATTCAGAGGTTTAGCTCAGCCCAGAACCTTGGAATCGTGACAATAATTACATTTTTTTTAAAAAAAATTGAACCATGTGCTCAATAGGGTCAAGAGGTATATAATGTTGCAGGATTTCATTTCTTTGCCTCACTTCACATCTCAATAATTACAAAACATTTGCAATTATGCACAATCACAACTGGATTATATGTCTCTAACCTACCCATATAATTAAAAAGATATCTATTGAAAAATATACCATGTGCCAAATGCTCTAAAGTTCAATAATAGCAAAACAAATATATATTTTGTTCCATTATTTGTATATATAAACATTTTTTATTGTCAAAAAAAAATGAAAGATCTAACACAGATCAATGGTCTATAAACTATGAATTTAATAAAAAAATATATGTTTATCTAAAACATTTAATAATTTATTATGAGTTGTCTAATATTAATTTCAAGATATGTTAGAAAAATTTATACTTTAATTATATTTTTTAATCTGTATGAAAGGTAATGGGAACCTATAAATTTGGGACAGAATGAAGATTTTTTTTAATAAAAAATAAACCTTATGATATAGCTTGGTATTCAGCTCTTGTTTACATGATTTGCAATGGATGCAAATTAGGCAACTGAAGATCATGCTTTATTATATTACAACTTTTATTTTCACTGGCATTGCTTGCCTCTTTCTTACAAAAATCGTTTTAAGAGTACAACAATTCCTCTTTTTGCTTTATTCTATATATAATTGACTTATCTGCCTTTTTTTAATTTCAAAAAGGAAATTTTAGCCCTGCGATGGTTAGAAATTAATTGAACCAATAACTTCTTAATATTATAACTAAAATTTTTAGTACTATCTGGCTTTGTATGCAAATAATAAATAATCAAAATTCTCCTTTAAATTAGTGGTGGTGCAATGCAAAATGTGTCTTCTTCTTCCTAGTTGTGAATTAGCTAGCTTTGCCAAGGACCAAAATACAGGAAACAACATAGAAATTGTATCAATTTTGGCAACCATACAATTTTACATCCCAACTACAACTGGCAAGCCCCTGATTATATAATTTTATTTTCAAACAAATAAAAAAAAAACATGAAGATTTCAAATCAAACTCTAAAATAGCAGTAAAACAATTGAGCTCAATATATGTATTAGGCCACTGTCCCTAAACTATCCCCAAGTCATGCCTCATACAGACACTAAAGGGTGCTATTTATATTAATTAACAGCTTTTCCTTAACCCCTTTTATATAAATATTGATTGATCTTTTTTTTTTTTTGAGCATAATATTGATTGATCTCAGTACCATTGACGTGGTGGAGCTCTTGGGACTTCTCAAAGAGCAAAGATTAATCATTTCTTGGACATTAATTTTATATATATTTGCCTAAAGTTTATTTTAAGCACATTCTATATGTATATATATTGTATCATTTATTTATTAGAAAACAATAGCAGGCAGACGACGTGCACAATGCTCATGTCATAGTAATTAATTATATTATATTGTTGTTATTAATTATTTATTTGATTAATTTGACCTTTTTCACTCGGCTTCCTGCTCCATGTAATAAATAATTACAACTGGATTCCTAATTTTTTTTTTTTTTTTGAACTTCACCTGATTCCTAAGATTATATAACCATTGTACAAAAATTATATATTATTGACTATTTTTTAATTAAACATATTAGAATCATTGTCAATTCTCCAACTGTCCCTCTCTACAACTAAAAATATGTTTACTCTACCAATAAGGTTGGTTTAGTGACAAAATTCAAACCCTGTTGTAGCTGTTGATTTATGAGTGAATTTTTATTTAACTGAAAATAAAAATTATATTTTTATTATACAATCCATTAATAGTTATTAACTATATCGTTTCAATATTTCTAACAGTATTAATGATAATAAACTTTACTACTTACTTTTCTAAAAAAAAAATTGCTGTTAGATGCATGTAAAATAAGTCAATAATATCAAAATGCTGGTATGTATTTAAAAAAAAAAATTGAGAAATTAAACCACGATTGTTTGTTATATATTAATGTCTATCAGTGCAGAACACTGTGACTAAATGAATTATCATCTTGATTAGTGTATGTTATATATCTGATTATTTGCTTTTATCTTCTTCATTTTATTGTGGTGCTCTTCTCTCATGTGTGTATGTATATTGTGTAAATAGTTATGGTATTTGATTTTTGTTCATCAGTGCAAAATAAAGTATATTGACTTCTGATAAATCTGATCTGCAGAAGTCAAATAAAATAAATGACTTGTTCAAAAAAAATGACAAGGTAGCACTGAAAAATCATTTATTAGTTTCAAAATTCCACAAGAAAAAAAAAAAAGTACACAAGGCTGGCCTGAATATTCAATCCAAGCAGGTTCCTGTCAGTTGTTAAATGATTTTTTTTTTTTTTGACGAGGTGCATGTTTCAAGATTTGACGTGGGATTCAGTATCATCGGGAAGGGGAAGTATACAGTTAGCAGTTAGTTATTACAAGTTAGTATATTTTTGAAAACCATTCTTTTTGGGCCATCACTAAAATGGGATTTCACATGTCTAGTGTGGGGAGAGGAATTGAACCCAAAATCTCTTCTGAGTAAAGACTCTTGCCAATTGAGTTAGGCTTGAAGTAATTGTTAAATAACTTCAAATATGTTATGTTGTTCTCTTTTATTACATGTATGGTTCAAATAGTTGAAAATCGAAATCTGTTGCACTGTACCAAAAAATCTTTGATTTATATAATACTTTATTAATTAAATTGAAATTATTAAGAAAATTAATAACTAAATATACATATTATTTATCATATTTATTGAAATTTCTAAAGCAATATTAAATAGGTAGTGTTTGATTTTCATATTAACATAACATATCACACATTTTATTTTAAATTTTAGAACAATGAACCGACAATACTACTTCACACATGATACAATTTTAAATATACAAATGTATATATTCTCTAACCGGCATGATATTTGTATAAGTTTCTTTGTTTTGTGAAAAAAAAAAATTTATTTTAGTAAGGTCAAGCCTCTCTCCATAGCAATGTTCAACTGTTCATGTAGCCTCGTGCTGGCTTTGCTGGACACAGAATCATAAATTACTATTATATAATAACTACGTATTCAAATTGACATCAAAGAAAAAAAAAATACATACTCTTAAAAGCATGTTGAGGGGCGCAGGTTCGAGTTGCTCCTCTCCTACTTTAAGTGGTAAAATCTTTTTTCGTGTGGGGTAAATATCGGATATCCAGGTAGTAGGGCGGGATTTGATCCCCTTCCCTCTGCTCTTACAGGGGCTTTAAATAAAATAAAAAAAAACGACATAGTTAAGTAAAGGTGATTTGCACGCACGCTCTAATTAACATATATATACATCTCCAGCTGCAGTTATTATATATGAAGATGAAGTCAATATCAAAAATAATTTTTATAGAGATCTCTCTTGTTGTATATTCGTTTTCATATATATGTCTTTTTCACCATCTAACCTCACTCTATCTAACCCAACTTCGGGTCTGCTATGTATCTATGCGTCTTTGTTTTATATATTTATATGGCCTGTTGAATTGTATAATTTATTCAGTAAGAGGTATTTCAACTCAAATGTTTATATGAAAATCTTGAAAGTGCACCATGATATATTTTTAAGCTTTTGCTACGGTGCAAACGTTTGTATCTATACAAATAGAATTACAACTGTTATATATTAATTTTTATTTAATTACAACCATTGATTACTTTAGTATATCAATACCTGCAAAATATATCAATGGTTATAATTAATTAAATTTTAATTTAAGGTCTTGATTTCAGTTGTATAGATACAACCGTTTGCATATTTTATCAGTTTATCATTTCAACTTATAAATTGATCATTTTAATACCTTAATTTGTTAAAATTATTATTTATAAATATTTTTTATTCAATTCAAATATCTAAATAGTTTTATTTCAACTTACAAAAAAAAAAAAATTTAAACACTTCAAGTAATACGAAAAGTGTCAATAAGTCTTATTTTTAGCAAGTTAAGTATTTAAATGATTATTTTGAAAATTAAGAAAGCAAACTACCAAAAAATACTAAATGCAGCAAACTGCACATGTATTAGGCCATTGAAGTATTAATTTACGATACCCACAAGACCTACATTCAGTTAGATCAAATATACATAACCCATTTATAATCGGATATTATTGCATTTTTTTTTTCAATTATGATTCATGCGACTCATCATTTTAGTAAAAAAATTAGAGTTAAATTTAATTGAGTATCATATCCAATAGTTAAATTTATATGTACAAATTTTAAAAATTAACTTAAAACGTGACTTTTATATTTTAATTTTCTTTTCAATGTTCATCATGTGAAAATTTTTAGTATGATTTTTTATTGATAATGAAATTAAGTTATAAAGAGAGGAAAATTGAAAAAAAAAAAAGAAATCACAAGAGTGAGGTAAAGATTGGAAAAAGGCAAGAGAAAAAATGTAGATAAAATGGTGATGGGTGAAGGGTGAAGGGTGAAGGGTGGTATATGGTTAATTGGGTTCTGTGAGCAGAAAACCTAACTTTCACGATATGCTGCTAAACTACAAATAAATATATGACAAGCAACCCTTCTACTCCATGAATGTTGCCATCATATTAATGATCTATTATTTGTCCAAATTGATCATCCTCATACCTCATCCCCCGCCACCCTGTGCCCTCTTCTCCATTAAATGAAGTCACATAAATGATAAAGGGTGGGTCTTTTTGTTCTTTTCCTTTTATTTATTTATTTATTTATTTGTTGATCATGATAATTGTCCATTAGTTCAAGTAGGAGTTGCAACAGAATATCTCATTTTTATTTACATTTCAACATCATTGCTGTCGAGGATTAATTTTCATGCATCATACTAACGTATATATTTTCATTGGAAAATGATTTTTTTTTTTTTGAACAATAGAAATTGAAAAATTTATATCCAAAGAGATTTACAACCAAATTAACGTATTAATTTAAAAATATAAGTGTTTTTTTCCTTTCTTTAAATTTTCTCATAGCATATACTATAATAATAATAATAATTTTTAAAAAATTATTTATTTACAATTGAGATAGCACAGTTTAATAGTTTTTCTTCGAAAATATTATGATATACTTGATTTGAATTTTACTTATAATTCTTATTTTAACTTTTCAAAAAAGAAAGGGAGAAAAAATGCTTCTTATTATACAATTTATGATAAAATTTATTTTATTACATATTTTTTAATTATTTTAATTAAATTATTTGAGCATCTCTAATTAAAAAAAAAAAAAAACAAACATTACTTGCCTTATTTGAGATATAAACACAGTGGTACTTATATTTCTCTGAGTCTGTGAACTATGTAAACTATACTTCGACCACAAAGGAATCTTTTTTTTTTTTTTCCTTTTCTGCTTTTTTTACATATTGGATGAGTGTGATGAACCCACTTGCCATATTTCAACATTGATTCTCTGTATCTATTTATGTGGATGGTCCATAATTAATATGCCACTTGTAATTCACTAAAAGGCACCAAAAAAACACATTGCAACTGCAGTGTAACAGAAAGATGATATTTTCATGGCATTGGAAATTTGATAAGAAAAAACTGAAAAACTGATTAACTGAATTGAACTAAATTGATTGGTTCGGTTATATAGAGATTTGGTTTAGTTTTTTATTTTAAAAAAATTCGGTTAGTTAGTTAGGTTTTGATTTT
>CATIWO010343412.1:0-12181 GCA_949673435.1 Macaranga tanarius | reverse complement strand
GGCCTAATTTATAAATTTGAATAGTTAAAATCTATAAAACCGAACCGAAAATTTCAGTTCGAAATAAGTTCGGTTTAGTCTATATAAACAAGTTGAAAAAAATGGATTTTGGCATAATTTATAAATTTGAATAGTTAAAACCCATAAAACCGAACCGACCGAAAACTGAACTGAAAATTTCGGTTCGAAATAGGTTCGGTTCTACAGTGTAATTCGGTCGGTTCGGTTCTATATTCTTGAAATTCAGTTATTTCGGTTCGGTCAGAAAAACAGCCCAAAACCGACCGAACCGACCGATGAACACCCCTAGTGTTACCCATTCGTATTTTAACACGAGTCTCTTGTTTTTGTTTTTGTTTTTGTTTTTTATTTTTTTTATTTTTTTTGTGGCTATAAGTTAAGCTGCTGTTTCATGTTATAGATAATACACTGAAAGATGCCAAGCTAGGTTAAATGAAATTAGGACTAATAATGTGTATATATAGAAGATGAATTGGCAACATCTTTGCTTGCTTCAACAGTCTCGTCGTTGTTATCATTATGTCCTCGTAGTCATCGAAGGTCGCTTTTTCACAAGACTTGAGGTTTACTTTTCAGCACCATTGCATATATGGTCACTTCTGAAATAAGTAGAGTGACATGCAATATTGACTACCAACACTTGGTTTACATATTTGGGGTTGGCATGAATCCTCATTTAACATTCAACATTCCAAGTCAAATATTTTGTCCCTTATAATTCTTGTTTGCCCATCAACCCATCCATTGTGCTCTATTTTTTTTGGATACCCATTCATCTTGCATTTATTATTAGATTTTTTTGAACATGGCATATATTATTAGATTCAATATGCTTATCATAACATTGAAACAAATAAGAAAAATATATAAAAACGATTTATTTTCTTTCAATTGGTTTATACGATACAAGTTAGAAATTGAGTCTGAGGCCATCTAGTCAACAATTGCTTAGATGTATTCTCAGCTACAGTAAATCTTCATTCGTTCAAAAAAAGCAAAGAGGTCACATCGGTGTGTCCGGCCCCACGATAGACCCCACGTTGCCTGCTACTAATAATAGCAGAGGTCTGTGGTGGCCTGTGGAGGACTGGATCTTCAGATCCCACATCGGTAAAATGAGTATTATGGTGTGTGCGTATAAGCATGTAGTCTGAGGCCATCTAGTCAGTAATTATCTAAATGTTTCCTCAGTTACAATAAGTAAAATTTATTGAATTCTAATTAGAATTTTCAAAAAAAAAATGTATGATAAAATAAGATGATATGAGAATTTCTTGGAAATGTTTTAGTAAATAGTAATTGCACTTACATTACTCTAAATCCAAGGAGAAATTTCCTTGTACAGTCTCCACAGATAACATATATAGTCAATGGTCAAGGCGTGCACATCTTGCAAACGCGTGGAAAACCAAATGAAAAATAGACTTTAAACACACAATATATGAATAGAGGAAAGATTCTTTGGGAGTAACTTATATGTCAAACACTATAGACAAGCTATTGCCGTTTAAATTGCTTCTATCAGTTCCTTCAATAATCATTAGCCATGGCTGAGACAGAGCAGGCCAAGCCTTTAGCTCCATTTTCATTATTCCAATCTCGCAGTGATGAAGAGGAAGCAGCCTCAGCCTCAGCTTCATCACCCGCCAACTTTCACCACCGAAAATGCATCATCAAGTGTTGCGGATGCTGCACTGCTTTGCTACTAATCCTCGCCGTGACAATTTTAGTATTATTGTTCACAGTTTTTCATGTCAAGGAACCTGTAATTAAGATGAACAAGATAACCCTTGTTCATTTCGAGCTAGGGAATAATGGGTTGCTCAGGAACGACACCAACGTGACACTAATAGTTGATGTTTCAGTCAAGAATCCAAATGCTGCTTCTTTTAAGTTCAACAATGGTTCAACAATAGTTTTGTATGGTGCCGATGATAATAAGGTTGGAGAGGGGAAAACTCCATCAGGGGTAGCGAAGGCGAGGCGGACGGTCTACATGAATGTAACAGTTGATCTCATTCCTGAGAAGATCATGCAGGTTCCAAGTTTTTTAAAAGATGCAGGTTCAGGGCAATTTACTATGAACAGTAGCACGTTAATTAGTGGCAAGGTGAAGATACTAAATATCATCAAGAAATATCTTGTAGTGCAAGTGAATTGCAGTATGACATATAATATATCAAGCAAGGACATTCAACAGCGTTGCAGACCACATTTTCTTTGAGAATCCATCATCATCTATATGTTTTTAATTTATTTTGTAATTAGCTAGTGATTTTGATTTTCTTTTTTTTTGAACTGGGAGGGGGAGGTAATCAAGGATCCAACCATTAGCCGACTCGACACATTCTGCTCTTTTTTGTTCTTAATATTAAGATACTTTGGACTAATTTATACTTAATAGAGATTATATTTTTTCTGAATTTTAAAGACGCACGCTCATACATTAGCTTCAATGTAATTAAATAGCTAGTGATATTGATTCTAATAGTTACTTGTTGAGTATTTTCAGATTACAGAGTGATTATATGTAAAAAATGAGATAAGTTCTTTCTCTCTTTCTTGCAAATAGAATTAATTAATGGTGTGCTTATGTCTTTTCTGGCTGTCATATATATTATATACCCACACAATTCATGAGCACGACACTACTAGAATAGTGTTGTTGAAGAAAATTGCAGGCGTGAAGAATTACTAAATATTAAAAAAAAAAGAAAAAGAGATATGTATAAGTGCGATTAATAAATTTTTTTCATTCATAATTTTTTTTTTTTTTTTTTTGTTGAAATGAATAAAATTTATCTTCTGATTAATTGGAAGTAAATTTTTTACTACTCATTTTATTTATTTAGCTCACTCACTTGCGAGATTAGCTCGCTCGAATGCTGGTGTTCATGTATGGCAAGAGCCTCCACGTTGGTTGGAGCATCATCTTCTCGCCTTTGATATTTCTGATTAATATATTTACTATTGTGTGTTTCAAAAAAAAAAAAGTATATATAAATTCTTAGTTTAAAATGAGTAAATATAATATAAATTTTAAATATTTTAATAATGAATTTTTTTTTGAACTCGGAAGGGAAAAGTCAAGATTGAACAATCAACTTGAGCTTTAAATAATGAATTATTAATATCGTTTTGGGTATCAAATAAAATTATTAAATCATTCACAATACATGATTTAACTTCTTTCACAAAACAAACGTAATTTAACTCAAATCCTAACCCATTTAAGGTTTAAATGGACTTTGTTGGATTTGCTCCCATTACAATTGAAATTTTTGAGAACCTTGTCACTTCAGCCCATGTAAGGTACAGTATAAAAATAAAAACTAATGAGCAACTAACAGTGGCTGTCCCTTAAATCATATTTCGAAATTCAAAACTATAGTATATTTATATTTAGTTGCGTTAAATTAATTATTAAAAATTTTGCCACCTTTTTAATTTTATCTAGATTAAATTGAATTAATTAAAATTTAATGAACTCTAGATATTGATATTTTTTTTTAAAAAAAAATCACCTCACTACACTTTCAACTTTGAATCAAAAAGAGAGAATTCCTTAGTTACCTACACTAACAAAATAATATTCATCAACCATCATATAATGCTATAAAATACTTAAATAACTAGGCCTTGAAGACTGTCGGTGATTCATAAAATGGTTAAAACTAATCCTCTCTTTGATAGATTGAACCCTAAGGAAGCACAATCGGACAATCTTACCCCTAATGATCAACAAACTACTTTGTTGTCCCCCATTAAGTAAGGTTAAATAATTCAGTATTGAGCTAAAAATAAGGGTACATTTATATGGATCAAGCAATAATTTCACAATAAATGCCTCCATTTTTTTAGATAAAAAAAATTACTGAGTCCAAATCCAGAGTTGAAAACATTAAACTTAACTTTTACGTTGATTGAAAATAATTTAAGTTCGAGTTTCATCAACTACTGTATAAATAAAACACGATAAATGTTAAAGTTTGTAGATCTATGTACATGTGCAAATAGTGTGTTAGTTCAAGTAATGTAGAAAACGATAATTATGAATAAAAGTGTAGAAAAGGAGAAACATATATCAACCATGAAAAGAGAGCCAATCCCTGAATATGGGGGTGTTTAAGAAGAGATGTTGGGACTTTTAGGGATATAAAAGTGTATCATGGTGCATGAATTAGTCTCTACTAAAGGAAAAATTCACCTAGTGAATAGTGGGGTTGATATGCATGAATTGCCCCAATTTCCTTCTACCTATAGAAGTATGAAAAACTATTTTTACTTTGGACATGTTGGCTTTTCATTTGGGATTTGTCCATACAACTCCTAGTAACAAAATTATTGTTAGAGTTTCTATTCCTGCATGCACCCTTTTTATGACATTTTTCCTACCTTGTGCACTTGCATTTGCCATGATTGTCACCCACTTTCAAGTTCTCCAAACAACTTTACTCATGACGAGATCATTTATGCAGGAAATGGATGAGAAAGATGCAACTAACTATTGTATTTTATTAACTTTTTTTTTACGAATCAAGTAGAAAAATTCTGGAAAAGTTTAAAGTTAAAATTCACTTCAAATATAGTGGAGCAGAGCGTAACTAACAATATTGATATTTATTTATTTATTTTATAACCTTATGTATGAAAATTTTAAGTGAAAATTTAATAACAATTTATATTTAAGAGAGTTTACAATTAGCATTAAAAATTTTGTTAGATAAAGACTATAAAATGAAAATTTCGTCCCTCCAAGCTAGTTTTTTTCATTCAAGAAAAGGGGAGTGACTAGAATCCAAGTACCTTGCAAGCCTCAACAGAGGTTAAGAGCACCTGGTTATAGACATGTGGTAAACAATCTTTTTAAGCTAATTGAGCTTGAACTCCTATGGTTTCATAATGTTCAGAGTGATTCTACTATAATTAGATCACATTAAGCTCATCCCTAGCTAAAACCTTTTATTTTGATGAAATGAAGTTTACACCTGTCTATTGTTAGACAACTTTACATCTTTTGTTAGATTAAAATATCCATTGCACACTAGTTTCCTTGATCATATCCATATGAGACATGTTCTAATACTGAATATATATAGTTTCACATGGACATAGATGCATGGTCAATGTATATAGAGCACATGCCGCTTATTTTGCTTGCTTAAATTTGGAGGAGAAAGGAATTTGGAAGATACCCAAATACACATGCAAGGATTCACGAGAAAAATTTCTATCTGCAACAAGTGTGTCATTAATTTAATCCAAACATCTAAATAAACAAACGCCACTAAATAAGAGTCAAAAGCCTTGGACAAAAAAGTGGGTGACAACAAAGCAAGCAGCCTATATATAAATTAACAGCAAGTTCAGAACTGTGTCTGTGATGCATGTAAGATGGTTAATGTCTATCCAATGTGCAACCTAATTAAATTATAATTTTATGAAAATGAATTTTGTCACATCTATAATTTTGTTGAGTGTGCTGAATTTTTCCAGCTTATCAACTAGAAATCATATTTCTCCATATATCAGGTTTCGACTTTCTCTTTTGTCAAATTATAATTTTTTTTTATGCGGTATTGATATATCAATATTTCTATGGCTGTTTTTATTTTCTTTATTAATGTTATCTTCTTCTTTTTAATATATCATTTCAGAGTAAATTGTTTTATGATAGTTTATATTGTCATATTATTGTTTATGTTGTAAAAAGACTTGCCCTCCTTTCTTATAATACCAATATTGGTTAATGAAATATATTTTCTGGTTGTTAAAAGGAATTTGTAATCTCTAATTATATTCAATTTAAATTCTGTCAGTACTTGTTTTGTAGCTTGACATTTGAATGTTATAACCACTTCCTCCTTATTCTACATGCTATTATTATATAAAAATGATAGTGATACTGGTTTATAATAAATCTAATAGAAAATAATATTGCTCATCGGTTAACAGTCCACGCATTATGCATTGAAATTATTTTTGTTTAAGCAACTTTAATTTTATTTTATACCTTTAAAGATAATTTTAGTTCAGTTAAACTGTAAAAATTCTTTTATAGCATAAGAAAATTATTAATTTAATTTCTTACTTTTTCATTTAAAAAGGATAAAATTTTCCTCATAAATTAACAAAAATTAATATCAATAAATTAAATCTAGTTAATTTTTATTTTTATTTTTTATCTGAATCACCGGTCTCAAAAATCTATTAAATCTAACTAACCCAAAGACGGTAAAAATCTTCTAATAATTAATTTACATGACTGTGAGTGTATACATTCAATATAACTTGAATTGGAAACATTATTTATGTGAAAATAAGAGAGTTACCAGCTGACCTCAATAGTTAATTTTCTTTTTACTGGCCAATGAACAATTCTCAGCCATGTTGTCTAAAATTAAAAATTCTTATTAATGAGTACAAAAAAAAAAAAGAAAGGTGAGGAGATTCCATCTTAGAATTCTCTACTCTTAATGCGACACCAACTGTGGTGTGGTATGGTTGGTGGCCAATAGTAATATAGTAGTACACTAACTTCCATATATAGTCAAAAGGGCTAAGGAGAAACCTGGAGCAACTCTGAACTTTGGTAGCAAATGTTTCGGCCATAAATTAAGCAAAAGCTTTCATTTATGTCTAAAAAGCAAATGTAAATGGTGTTAAAAAGAATCCGATTACTGGCCAAAAGCCCAAAACGACAAAAGGTTTTTTGCCTATTGAACAAAGCAAGCAGGAGCTAGCAGAAGAAAATACAAGCAGCGGCTTTGTAGGACCCAAGCAATGACACTAGGAGACAGATTGAATCCCAGACGTTATTTTCACAAAAACATACATCAACACCAATGATCCTTCCCTAATTCCAAGATTTTGTGATTTTATGATTAGACCATCTAACTGTAGGGCATGCCAATAAAATATTAACATTAATTATAATTTGTCAAGTATATAGATGTGATCAATAACAATGTAATGTCTACGTGTATTTAATTATTAGCTTTAATAACAAATGATTGTTTTTGTTTAAGCAAATGTTGTATACAGTAATCTTAAATTAATTGTTCAAAGGTATTTATCGTTTTTATAATATTGTCGGGATAGAATTGGATTAGTTAGAATGCAAGGAGACATTTAGAAAAAAATCCAAGTGCTGAGATATATGTAGGTATATCGATGCTTGTTCAATTGTCATGATTAAAACTAGTGTGAAATTGTATTGCTACTTTGATTTTGAAGATGTTAATTAGATGGAAACTGACTTGACATTTTTGATAATTGCTTCAAGTGAAAAAGATAAAGAGGAGAAGGTGAAAAGAGAATATTTAGTATTATATTTTTGACAAAAGAAAAGAAAAGGAGAAAAAGAGATGCCAATGAATCAATCCAATCCCTCTCCTCTTCTCTTCTCTTCTCTTCTCTACCATTTTCTCTGAAACTCCTGACCTAATCTTTAACCCTGGTGTTTGTCTCCTATGTCTATTCTCTTTCTTTGTGAAAAAGAAAGAAAAAATTAAAGAAAAGAAAATCTCTTTTTTTACTGTTTGGGTTCTCTTCTCCACCCACTTTCCTCACTTCTCTGACCACTAAAGACACCACCCATTCAGTCCTCAGTCCTGACTCGCGGACCCATAAATAATCCCCAAAAACAAACCCATTATTATTTGCCCATCCGTTCTATTTAAAACACCAATGACAAAAATTGTTGTATCGTACAAACTATCCTATCATTTCAGATATTTCTCATTGTTTTGGTGAAAATTCAAAGCAATAATTAATTAAACCCAACTCCGAATTTAAACAATCTGACTAAGCGAATACTCCAATTTGTGCAATTTTTTATTAATTAAGATTTCCTGTAGCACATATTAATAAGACACTGACTACATGCTTTTAACCCCAACCCAACCCTTACCTATGTGCCCATTTGAAGTAATTTGGCAACGGATAAATTAATATCATATGCATGGATATAAAAAGATCTGCTGATAGTTGTTTCGCTTTCAAAAGAAAGATGAAGCCTTTATAGACAGAAGCAGCAGTGCCAGTAGTAGTAAAAGCCAGAGTAGTGAGCTTCATTCATGCCTTAGCTCACTAATATTACCAAACATCCCTAACAAAATTACCTTTACAGAACACAACAGCAACAAAAATTGAGTACTGATTAGCTAATTCCTAGAGATAATAATAATCATTTCTAAAGAAACCTGAAAAATTACATACTATACCATCATAATATATATATATATATTATCAACATAATTTTGATAAAATCGGACCATTTTTCCCGCCCTTTTTTTCCAGGCTAGTTTAATTCCAATAACTCCAATTCTCAAACATTAATTGGAATTTTTCCTTCATCTGATGACTTTCTTGATAATTCAAGGGATTTCTCGTGCGATGGATCGCTTACTGACCTTGATAACAGGGAAGAATCAGAATCTGTTCAACAAAATTCAAAGAAACTAATTAATTAATTTAATTGATATTAGTAAACTAATAACACTAATAAAGTTGGTTGATGAGTGATTAATAAAGTTGTTAAATTAAATTAAGTCTACTAGTACTACCTCTAGAGGCATTGAATGATCTTTTGCAGTGAAGAATAGCGCTTTGGATTCCATCTTGTTGTTGCAACAGCGAATCATCTCTCCTCCTTGAAACAACCGGAGCAGCAACCGCCGCCGATGGAACCGCTGCCACCGCAGAAGACGCTGATCGGCTCTTCCCTAAATGTTTACACACAACTCTTAGTCCTGCTTGTTTTAAGCTCTTCACATTGCTCAATATAGCTGCAGCTTCCGCAATTTCTGTGTCTGGTTGCTTCTTCTCGGCAACAACCGCCGTTTGTTTCGACGGTGATGATTTCTGAGCTGCGGCAGCCGCTTTTGAAGGCGGAGGAGAAGGATTTGCTGTAGCTGGAGATGAAGCAGATAGTTTCAGTCCAGAACCTAAGCTCAGCTGGCCGGAGAATTTCAACTTGTCTCCATAACGTTTGGAAACCCGAATGTAGAGCGGCTTCACCTTCTTCAGGTACCTTTGCATTACATCTTTTGAAAACCGTTTCTCATCTGAAGACGCAGCGGCAGCAGCGGTGGCAGTGGCAGTGGCGGCCTCCGCAGCGGCTTCCTCAGCGTTACTTTGCTTGTTGGACTTGTTAGAGCTTTTACTGTGCTCTCTGGTGAAGAGAGAAACTAGAGGCACTTCCTCTACCTTAAACTTGACAGTAAAAAGTTTGCTGTGTTTGGTTGTCGTTTCCTCTGTCTTCTGTTCTTGCTTTTTCTTTTCCGGTAGCGTTCCCTGTTTAGGGCTAGCAGCCGCAGCAGAGTCATTGTTAGACTCTGCTGTTGCTGCAGCAGCCGCAACCGCGGCTGCCGCTGCTGGTTTCTCTATTTTGGATTTTTTGAAACCTAGCATGAAGACTCGAAACTTAGTAGCGGATTTCAAGAAAGAAACAGGGAACTGAGACTTGGAATTAGGCTCTGTCCCGCCATTGATAACTATAGAAGAAGGCTCAATTGGAACGAGTCTTCCTTTAAAGAACAAATCATCAGAAGGTGAAAGCGCTAGATTTTGATCAACACGGTCGTTACTAGAACCCGACGAAAGAGTGAAATTAAACTCTCTATCACCGTCGGTACCTTCATCATCGTCATCAGACTCTGTATCATCATCGTCATCATTTTGCTCCTGAATGCCAACCTCAATGCTTTCTTTCTTCTCTTCTCCTTCTTCTTCTTCTTCCTCCTCCTCGTCAGGTACGGCGAACTCCAAGTCAAAAAAAGGACCGTCATCGTCGTCGTCATCGTCATCATTATCAGTTTCAATGGAGTTCTGAGCGACAGCAGCGACAATAGTGGTGGCGCGTGAGTTAACAACTGAATCTGTAGAGCCAAGAACAACACTGCCACCACTGCCACCGCCGCCTCTCCAGTATTTAAGCAAACTAAAAGCTTCCATGGTTGGGAGAGCCAGAATAATGCAAGAGAAAAAAAAAAGTAAAGAAAAAGTTGCAGAAACAGAGAAATATGGTGATAATATGAGCAGAGTGGTAAAGTGAAGGTAAATAAAAAGGTGAAAAAAACAGAAGCTAAGGGAAGGGTCAGTGGTGGTGGTGGTGGTAGGGTATGGTGTGGTATGGCAGGAGCAGTGGTGATGAAAATGGGGGGTGACAGAGGAAGCAGAGCGGAGGAGGAGGAGAAGAAGAGTGGTAGAAACAGAGGAGAGAAAATGGGTTGAGTTCTGTTTTGTCTTGATTCAGCAGGTTTGTCATGTGAAAGCAGTCTGCCAAGTTTCAGAAAATAAGTTAATATATATACGGGTACACAACTAATCAATTCTCGTTTTTACTTTTTTTTTTTTTTTTGATGGACTTGTTTTTACTTTTTACTATTTTGTTTTCTTTACTTAATTAATTAATTCACTTTTTACTAGACTCGTTGATTAGGTGTGTCTTTCCTCGGATCGCCTTCTAAAAATTCAAATTTCAACCCTAATTAACAAAAGAAAATAAGAAACATAACTCTTTTGTCACCTCATCCAATTTCAACCCTAGTGTGGTTATGTGGTATGGGTTTAATTCCCGTCCACTCTCTTTCGAACCACATTAATAAAACTATTTTAGTGTAATTGACGTATCTATGTGATATTTTGACAAATTTTAATTTTTTTAATAAAATTACACAATTGAAACAGTACTCTTTTTAAAATTTACAATGACAATAAATTTTTAGATAAGATTATCTAAAAAAACTATTGTATTGCAATTGACGTATTCATGTGATATTTTTGACAATTTTCAATTTATTTTTAATTAATAAAAATATTATATGAAGTAAGCATCCATAACTACATAGGAAGGGTAGGTTGACTGATTCAATTTTTGAATTTAATAAATATCTATGAAGATGAATTACGATTAGACATTATATTTGGAAAATTATTTTTTGTGAATCATCAATAAATTGAAATTTCACATATTTAGTTTGGAGAGACAAATTGAAATCAAGAGTAAAGGCTGTGCGTAACTAAACTATTATTTGAATGGTAGTAGTATTATTTTACCAATATTTAGTTAAAGAAGGGTAAGATTATGGAGATTTCAAGGTATGCATTATGTTTTGACAGGACGAGAAGGGCTTGGTACCTGGCTAGTGGCTGCAACAGCTACCTCATCACCCTAACAGTTGGCTCATTGGTTCAACACTCACGTGGCATACATGCAACAGCTACCTCATGCCTACGTTTTTTTTTTCCTACAGAGATATATATATAATTTGACCTCCACAGTGACAGACTGACAGTGGTATACATGGTAGCGGTGATGAAAAAATGATGTTTGGGTCCATTATCTTCTTTGAAATGTTGGAAACAAAATATAGGAAAACAAAAAGGTTCATTTTCACATCCACTCGAGTGATAAAGACTGTTCCATTTTAGAACCCACACTAAAGATCACTATCTTATGTTATGGGTTCGTTAGCCATTGGTTGGAGGTCTAAAAAATATTTTTTAAATATCATTTTTCCAAACCTTTTTCTAAATATCTGAATACATAATTTTCCAAAAATATAAAATTACAAAAAAATGTTCCAAAAACACTTTCTGGAAAACTCAAAACGGTAGGTAACAGGCGTGGTGGATTTTTCACAAAGTGCTTTCTATTATTTCTTGGCTGTGATACTTTGATAGTTTTCACAAGTAACTGGTGGCTCTTTTGATCCGTTGTTACTACATCAAAGCCAAATTTTTTAATATAGACCCTACTTATGTGACTAATTAACTCCTAATTAAATCTTCCAAGGTCATTATCCAATCTTAGACAACATACATTTGCTAGGTGGGTCTCCTCTCAACTTCATTTATCAGAATTTAGAGTTTAAGATCAAATTATGAGAAATATTTTTCAATATTAATTTCTTATTTCGTATGTGAGGGATTTATGTTTCATCGAATAAAAAAAATAAATTTAATATTATTAGTTTTCGAAAGATTAAAACAGTGCATAGATTTATCATTTTTCTTAAAAATCATTACATTGACTTCCTATTTCTTTAAGATTAATTTATCAATTTCAATGAGGAAATTGATAAATTGATTACTAATGATTTTAATTTAATTAATCTATAATTGATTATCATAAAGACATTATTAACAAAAGCTT